>CADDXX010000073.1:222836-251382 GCA_902810485.1 Alauda arvensis | reverse complement strand
GTCAGCCTTGGAGGTTTTTACACTTAAATTTTTCTGCTTTCTCTTTCATCAAGTATATACTTGTATATTAATATATTAATATGGCAGGTAAAGAACATTAATATACTGTAATTTAATATTTTATAGAAAGAAGTGGACTTGTACTTTACCAAAGCAACAAAAGAAGGCTCAGTACGGCAGATACATCTATACCAGATGAACATAGGTACTCAAATAGTAGTGATATTGAAGTGACATGGATTTCTGAAGGGATCAGCAATGCTAGAACACATCTGAAGTCTGTAGAAGTCTCATACAGACCATGCTAAAATTTGTGCTGCCATATTTCCCCATAGTATTATTAATATTAACAGAAAAATGATGTGTCTACTTGTAATGAATCCTGTTTTTATTTTATTTTATGGGTACACAGGTRGAGACCACAGAGGCAGTAGGAGAAGCTGATGTTATCATGGAAGACTAATGGAGTTTACTGTATTTTCTACCTTCTATCAAAAATAACACAAACACCGGAATAGAATACATTTTGCAGTATTTTAAATAAAATATTTAACTTAATTTCTATGATTCTGGACTTCCAAAATTTTACTCACTTTTTTCAAAGGTATTTTAAGCCCTACTGACAGCCAAAACCCAGTTTAGACAGAGTTCAATTTATTTTTTGATTATTTTCATGAAATACCAACATTTAATCAGCATTTTCAGCTCTGTTCTGAGATATTTGACATGTTCAGATTCCAAAGAAAAGCTAAGGTCTGCAATCACATTTTAGCTGAGGTCAAAAAGATTTTGTTCTCAGGAATCCCTGTTAACTAAAGCTGCTATGTTTCAGAGAGATCTGAAATTAGCACAATTCATGTTCAGGCAGCCTTTCCAAATGTCTTCTCCAGATAATTCAACTAAACTGTCATATTTTTTAAAAGTATTTCAGAGTTGGTACAGAATGAGATCATTGTTAGAAACCTCTCTAATATACATGTGCATTCATATGCATTTTTCCCCAAGGTGGTTCACACAGCTAGCTGTGGAATACATTTAGTAGACTATTATACATAGGGCTGTCTTTCTGTCATAATCTTTCCTTACACAGGACAATCTGTGGGACTCCATGATATGCAGCTAGCAGTGCCTCTACTCAAATGAAGTGATACTGAATTTCTATTATGCATGTGCCTTGGAAACCTAGCAGCTCGCCATAAAGATTTTATTCACACAGCAGATTTGTTGTTACTTAGATAGTTTCAGACAATTTTAGATTTGAATGGACATGGCAGGATCTGACAGCATAAAAAGAAATACCAAGAGAAAGAAGCATGTAGAACCAAATGATATATGATACAACCTAGAGAGCAATAAAGAAAGCTGGATGTTAAGGTACCCTTGTAAACAACTATCTTTCAAAGAATTCAGGTTTCTTTTCCATAACACTTTTAAAATATTCAGTATGCATTACATAGGGAATAGATAGATGCATAGATAGATACATACGCATACACGCTCTTGTACACAGATGCTGCGCTTGTCAAAATCCTTTCTTGTCTCGTAATCTTTCTAGGATCACTTTTAAAAAATTCTGTCTAAGCTGCAAACACAGGATATGCAAATCCACATATCAACCAAAAGCACACACACAATTTTCACTTCTCCCAAAGTTTCCTTTCCCACAACTAGATGTACAGTTTTGTACGTGCACTGAAGGAGGAAGTAGTATATTATTTTTCAAGCAGACATAGATTCTTTATTTCTCACCATATTTAATATTTCATTTTCCAGTATCAAGGGAGTAAATGTGTATATATCTATATCTATATATACACATTTCTGAAGCTGAAATCCTGCTCATTGCAAATCATAAGAAAAGGACAAGAATATGTTGGAGAAACCTTTTCCTCCAGAGTAAAGGGGTTGAACAATGATGGCTGAAAATTTGATGTATATGAGAAGGAAAAAAAAAATTTAGGGGAAGCTGTATTTAATTATGTTTGTGGATGGAGGCATCAGTGTCAGAATTATCCCATACAACCAATCTYTCATTCTGGATTGAAGAASAAAAAGGACAGGATGCAACATGTGTAACTTACACAAACTACATTTTTATTAATTGAAATAGTCTGGAAACTGACCCATCAACTACATAACTCTTTTGTAGTTATACCTRTGTAATATTCTGCCTCAGGTTCCTCACCTCCTCCTAGCTCACATCACCCTTCCTGTAGTGATTAAGCACTTCTCTCCTTGCACCAGGTAGTCAGACCTCCCGCTCCTTCTCTTCTTCTCCTTTGATGACATAACTTCTTGACTCTTTTTAAACTCTGCTTTAGTAATAAACTGAAAAAATATACAAAAAAATTACTAATGTTTTTTGGCAATCAGTAATTCAATTATTTTACACCCTCCCTAACCTCCCATTTTCACTAGCTGGAGAAGCCAACAAGGGGCCACACAGGAGAAGATAGTTCCACTTTTCCTCTCAGAAGCATTTATTGTTTCTGTGTGTAAGGAGAGAAGGAATCTCAGACACCATAGAAAAGTAAACCATTGTGTGCAATAGCATTSAAATGTGACCTAGATTAAACATTAGTGTTTCATATGAGAAAAAATAACTATAATAAGGAAACAAATCCTTCTGTAAAAATAGAAGACCAGGAGAAAATAAAATGACATAGAATGAAAAATAAACACAAAGCAGGGGAAAACACCTCCTTTTAAATGTTCTTCCCCCAGAATTGCTCTGGAAAGTGTTARCTGGTCATATCTCTGTGTAAGGGAATAAACTCATTCCTCTGCGTAAGGGAATATATTATCACCAGCAACTGGACCRTTTCATACATCTTCTTGCAAATCTGAACAAGAACACCATTTCCTGCACATCTTTCTCCAAAACATTTTAGGAAAGTGGGGTTGTCATGGTTTGACATTGGCCAAATACCAGGTGCCCATGAAAGTCGTTCACTTACCTTCTGAGCAGAGGAGGGAAGGGAAAAAAATTAACAAAGGGTTCATGAGTTGAGATAAGGACTAAGGAAAAAACATTCTTAGGGTTCAAATTTAAATGTATAAAGTAAATATTATTATTTCAGAGTTGGAAAAGTATAATGAGAAGTACAATGAGCCTTTGAAACACCTTTCTTCCCCCCAGATCGCTCCCCTTTTCCCACCAACAGTGCAGGGAGAYACGACATGGGGGTTTTGGTCAGTTCATCACTTGAGGACTTTTTCTGTTCACTCAGGGAGACGGGTCTTTTTTCTGCTTTGCCATCCCTCCCATGGCCAAACAGTCTTYCCAAAACTGGGAAGTCTTGTGGCATGGGTTACTCATCAACGAAGTGAAGCTATTTAATCTGCTCTTGTTTGGAAGTAAGGGCTGTTTCTCTGTTTCTGGAAGAAGGTGCTCTCTCTATTTAGATCTTCCACTGGATCCCAGCTTTCTTTGGTATCTATCCACTCCAGCATTAGCACTTTTCCCATGGGCTGTGAGAGGATCTCTGCATTCCCCATGGACTTCATGCATTATGTTACACCATAGCCCTCACCAGAGCTTGCAGAGGAATTTTGGCTCCAACACTTGGAGAATGTCCTTCCCTTCCTTCTCCACTGACCTTAGTGTAGCCRTGCTGTCTTCCCTCACTTGTCTTCATCTCCTCTTCTCTGGTTAGAAGAAAAACTGCTGATTCTAGGTACCACTGACAACAAATTCTATTAATTCAAAGTTTCCTGCAGGATCCTACWGTGCTCACATTCTGCATTGGTGAGTTGCCCACCACGTTGTCGCCATTGGCCAAGCAGCCCCACCGCCACACCACACAGGCYGTGGTGGCCACTATGGTGCTGGTGCTGTTTTCTTCATGCCAGGTGCTGGGAAGCTGAAGCTGCCCCTGCCCCTGCCCCTCTGCCYGTGGCACGGCTGGCTGGGAGCAGCCAGGCAGGCGAGGCTTGCTGCAGGCTGTGCCAGCACAGTGGTACTGCCACAGCATGTGACCACAGTTCCTCCCTTGAGAAAAAATGTGCCTGCTCTGTTTTGATGTTCCTCTTAAATGAGTATCACAGAGGCATTACCARCCTCTCACTGGGCCAGCAACATGTCCATCTTCAGAGTCATCAGAGATTGGCTCTGTTGGACATGGTGGGAGCTTCCAGCAGCTTCTCACAGAAGCTGCCCCTCTGCCTCCCCGTCCCCACAGCCACTAAAAAATCAGGGTGTGCCAAATCAATACAGGGGGTCACATTATAGTACACAAAAAATAATACAGACATGTCAGAGTTTGATTAAAGGGAGAATCTCATGCTGTACCTGGAGCACAAGGTACYGGAAATGATGACCTAAAATGGCCTTTCTAATGCCTTCTTCATCTGTTTAGATGAAGTTTGATGATTAAACATGTTTTCATATATCTGCTTGCTTGCTTACATGCAGAAATATGTTATGCAATTTGTGGACACCCATGAACGTAAGGACAAGGCTGCATCTCAAATATTACCTTAAAATAAATGTATTTACCCTCTATTTGTTTCAGTCATGGTCATGACAAAAACAGAATTTTTGAGTGCGTAATCTCAAGTATCTTTTTAAAGTTATGCTGCAGAATGCCTAACTATGTCTGTAAAAGCTTTGTGTAATCTTCTTTCTGATTTACACACAGGACCTACAAGTGTGCAGAGCAGGCCCTTTGGTAGTAGTTGCTAAGATATTTATACTTATGAAATCCACATTCATCCTGTTCTGCATTCACTCTCCAGGTTTGTAATTTATCTCTGAAATGAGCAAAAATATTCTTTGATATTTTATTGTCTGGAAAAATGTAGGGACTTGATAACAGGAGTACTCCTGTGCTGAAGAAATCTGGGGAATACTTTGACAGCAGGTAATCTAAATCATTCTCCAATTGTATCATCCTGATTATTAAAGGGAATCCAACCTCCAAAGTCAGGCCTCCAAGCCCTTGCCCTTCTAGTTGTGTATCTGAGAAGAAATTATGGTAATCTTAAAATCCTATTGATGCTGAAAGGCATTTCATCAACTGCAAAAATTAAGAGTGAGATGCAGAGGATGTTTTTCTATTTAGAGGAACTGCTGCTTATATGAATAGACTTCATGTGGTGACTCTTTTGAAGCTGAGGACTTCAAAGCAGATCACTGACTTCCAGTGGGATAATCACTTAATGCAAGAGTGGGTAGATGGAATTATTACCATGCAGTCAAGATAGATTTATCCTTTCTCCCCTCCTTAAAAAAAAAAAAAAGGAATAAGTGAAGCTTTTGGATTCTTTGTCTCTATGGTTTAAAGTTCATGGTAATGGGGTATTTATACCACATGATGCATCAACTGAAAAATAAAGTAGGTAAAAAAGTCAAAAAATACGTAAGAAAAGTCACTAGCTTCAATTAGTTTATTAGAATAAGAATTTTTKATTTTTGCCACAGAAAGCTTTAACTTGGAAATACTAGCTAGCCATCTTTGCAAATAAAATCAGATCAGAGTGCTAATATACTTTCTTAATCAGCAACTAAAATGTCTTTTGTAAAAATCTTTTAATAGGTATTTATGCACATAGGTGGCATCAYAACCAAAAAGGAAAGTTGCTGCATAGGAAAAGGGCTTTCTCAGCTTTTAGAAGGATGAGGTAACTCATTAGCAAATCTAATTCTCTACATCATCATGCAATATTGGGCATGATTACTAAAAGTAATTGGGCATGATTTTTAGCCCTGCTGGCTTGAGCTTGAACCAGAAATATCTTTGTCTCTCAGGTCTTAGAGGAAAAGTACACAAGTTAATTGGGAGGATTTGAAATCCTCAGGTAATGTGTCAGGTTATTCTTATTAGAAAGGATAAAGTTGTTGCCAAGCTTGTTGACATGCATACCTCTATTTGTGAAGAAGTATTTCTGATGATGGGGAAAAAAGGGCAAATTTTCTTGGCTTTTTCCTATTCTTTCTTTCTGAAAAGTGTGAGGTAGCATGAAAGCACAGTGATCTGATCTCAGCTCATTATGGSATTTCATTTGCTGAATAGAACTGAGATTAACCAAGAACCTGGTGTCCCGTATACCATCGTTAAAACTGTAGCATGTGCTTGAAAAGTCTTGGTTGAAATGCACCAAAAAACAAAATAACAAGTGCAGGAACAAACATTGTTAAGAGACTAAATGCATATATTATGAGTCTACCACTTGCATAGATAAAATTCTACAGCCATCTCACTCAAGCAATTGCTCACAAAGCATAAACTTTTACACAGGGAGTCAAACTTCCTTTTGAAATTGCTCAGAACAAGGGAAATCAGCCAGTTCACTCTTTTTAGATAGTTACATGCCATTATTCTTCACCTTACATCCATATTCTATGCYAATAAAACACTCCAAACTGGGAGTTAATGCAGGCAAAGTATTTCAGAAAACTAGCCACACACTAGTTGCTAAAGACTTAAGAGACACAACTCTTTTGAAAATTTGAGRTTAAGAGCCCAGAACCTGCAGAAATTTCTCTCTTAATGTTCTCTATACTGGCAAATAGGAATGAAATAATAACAGTTACAAATAATAAATAATTACTTAACACCTTCTTCTCAACTTTTTCAATCAGCCTGTATAAAATGCAAAAGCTTATAGATCATTACTTCTCAAATTATGTCACCCTTCCTACAAACTGATGTTCCCAACCTGCAATGTCCATTTTCTCCAGTACACAAATGACATGATACGTTGCAAACTACATTTCCTATCCTCTTTTCATGCTGTCTTTTTCCACCAAATCATCTTTTCAACCCCCTTTTTTCCTAGTGGCTCTGTCCCAGATGCAGGAAAATCCCTTCTCCCTAATTATTCATTTTGCTATAGTTTAAAGCCAGCTGGAAATTAAGCCCCATGCAGCTGCTCCCTTTCCACCCACTCGCTCTGGTGAGAGAAAGGCAGAGATTCTTAGTTGAGATAAGAACAATTTACTGGRAAATGGCAATGAGAAAAGAAAACTAACAGTAATAGCATCAATACTAAGAAGAAACATRTATAAAAGAGGGTGCTCACTTACAAAACATGTGCACTGAATATGTGGAGCCACCCCACCACCCTCTTCACCTCCTGCTCCCCCAGGGAAAGGAAGAAAATGGCCACCAGTTCTCCTAGTGAGGTCTTCTTCCACAGGAAGCCATGCCTCAGAAGTGAGAATCCCATACTTCAGCCACTAGTAATGACATGCGTGGTACAGAATAAAAACCTGGGGTGCCCGTATGGCTCCAGGCTCCACCCCCCTCATGGCAACTTCAAGAAAATTAACTCTATCCTTGGCCAAAACRTCTCTTCTGAGGTAAAACGCTTCTACTCCCTTAACAAATCCTAAGAAGCATTCTTGATCCTTGYAGTAGCTGCATTCCAAAGAGTGCAGGCTTATGGTTTCACATTAAAAGCAGTTAATATTTTCCTCTACTGACTACTGAGGATTGGGTTTGCTTAGCTTTTATATTTCTGYATTTATTAAGATAGCTCCTGTTGATTTAACATCCTGCATGCTATAAAGAAACAAAATAAAAAAAGTGTTTTCACTGAGCCACATTGTGAGTAAAAATAATTGCATAGCAGAAAATACTGAAGAAYACATATAGTAGTATCATTCATGGCTAATGAGTTAAAAGGATATCACAGTGCATTTATAAATCACTACACTGTGTTGCAAAGTTTATTTAAATTCATTGTGTCTCATTATAATTGAGCTATGCACCTTTAGGTCTGAGTTGATTAGGAATGCTATAGCTCAGAATAGCTTTTAATTCAGCAAAACATGATTTGACCTTTACCATAATCCTGTGTGAAACACACTATAGTTTAGACATTAATAATGATACTACCTCTTTCTTGTACTAGTAAGATGCCACTTTAAAAAATTGTATTATTAGTTAACAGGCTCAGGACAATTTATCAAAACCAAATTATCCTTCTGTGTATAACTGCAGTACTTAATTCCAAGTTCTTCATCTCTTATAACTATTACCTACCCTTTAAAAATGCTAAAAACTAAAACATAATAGTGTCATGTCAGAGTAATAAGTCACATACACATACTTACAGACTCCCCACAGACTTATGCCAATCCCAGCTTAGGGATCAGAGCAACATGCTGAACATTATGCAGGATATGCTATCTCTTTTGTTTGACCTTTGTCTTCATATTTAAGTGTAACATTTCCTTAAACCACTTTCTGGTAAGTCTGCAGTTTCCACTAACAGCACTTCTCTGCTCTTTTGTCATTATTGCTCAGTTTCAGGCTAATATTCCAAAGATGACCAAAAAGAGACGTGTATAGCCTGAACCCAGCAATCGGTCCCGCAGGAGCTGGACAACCACGTTAGCCTGAGAGAATTTAAATTTCGCATACTAAGGCTGCCTTGCCATCCATAGCCCCAGGGATCAGAGTGACTTCTTGGTCCCCTCTGCCCTCCCCTATTGATAAGTGCATTTACTGGACAAAGCTATTCTTTAGGTTACATTTGGATGATTCACAGTTTCCAGCCTTCAAAGCCTCTGTTCGGGCTTGCAAGACTTTTCTTCTCAAAATGAGTGTTTTGTTTTCAGTGTTGTTACTCTGCTTGGTTTTGGACACCTCATAATATGGTAAGCACCTCGCTCTAGATGTGTCCAGAGAAGGGCAACAGAGCTGAGGGTCTGGAGCACGTTTGATGAGAAGCTGATCATTTAACCTGSAGAAAAGACCTTTTTGCTCTCTACAACCACATGAAAGGAGTTGTAGCCACGTGCGGGTTGGGCTTTTCTCTCAAGTAACAAGGTATAGAACAAAAGGAAAAGATACCAAGGGAGGCTGAGATTGGGTATTAGGAAATATTTCTTCCTAGACAGGGTGGTCAGGCACTGCTTGGGACAGTAGTTGAGTCACCATCCCTGGAGGGATTTAAAAGACCTGTAGATGTGACACTTGGGACACAATTTAGTGATGGATTTGGCAGTGCTGGGTTTACAGTTTGATTTGATATTTTAGACTTCTTTTCCAGCTTAAATGATTCTGCAATTCTATGACTCATGATTATATGATTCTATTTTTAGTGGCTGTCCAGGCTCCAGTAACATTCTGATTACAGCTCTGTAAGATCATAAAAATTAATTTTGGTGAAAAGGTAAGGTTTTGTTTCTGTGACACTACTGTGTTTCTGATCCTGACATCAATGAGAATATTCTCTAAGCAAATATGAAATTCATTATAACAGACATCAATTAATTTCATATTTTTAAATAAGAGTGATTAGGATTATATGTCATCAAACTACTTCAACTTACTAATGAAACAAAAGACCTCAAATAAATTTATTTGCTCACTCTTTATCTAAATAAGAGGAAATCAAGTTGATATTGACCTTAGTTAGCATGTTAAGTAATCTAATCCTTTCCCCCAGCTGTAGCTGTAGGTTAATGTACCAGTTTAGCAGACTGAGATCAAGCCAACTGGGTCAAATTCCCTAAGCTGAACTGTGGGAACCATAGCTTGTGTCAAAACAAAAAAAAMCATTTTTTTAAGTTAAGATTTAGTAATTGCTGACCTAGTCTCAGTGTTCCTGCTTATAAAGTTTCTCTCCCCAAGGAACTTGTGATTCCTGAATACTTAGTAGAAAACAAGTAAAAATACTATTTCATTTACAAAACTAAAGAAGAAAATTTCTGTTGTTTTTCATGCTTGCTGCATGGTTGTGATGAAGAGGAGTGTATTAGTGGTGATGTGAGCCAGGAAAAGAATATCCATTTAGTATGCTGCTTGGTTCTGAAAAGTGTATACAAGAATAAACTGCATTTCCAACCTAAGTATCTGACTACAGATCCACTCTGTCTTCCAGGATGATCTGTCTTATCATTCAGAGCATCCAAGGAAGGAAAAGTAAGCGTAGTGCAAGCTGTGAAGTATAGAGAACAAAGAGAAGAAAATTACAAAGAAGTTTGACCTGATAATTATCCACACAGATTCAAATAACAAACACCTATTAAAACAGTTTCTGAAGGCCTGGAGCTTTCAGAAGAAAATATAAAGGCATTTCTCCCTGGAAAATATTATCTTTCATCTTTGCATTCTTTAGAAAACCAAGTCTTTTCAAGTTTTCTGGCTAAGATGTTACCGTGTGATGTATCATGTGTTATATCTAAATGCATCTGTCATGAAGCTTTGAGTTGACACATGTTCCTATTTATACCTGTTCACTCAAGCAGTATTCACTTCCACACAAGATGGTTAATACAGTACCAAATTCTAGCACAGATATTCTATGTGCACATTTTTGTTATAATAACCATGTTAAAGACAAAGCTTGCCAGGTGAATACAGGGCATAATAATAAGCCAGGTTGTGTCAAACTGTGTTTTGTAAATAATGCGTGCTACTTATACTAAAATGATGGAAGTACAAATTAATTAATTAGTTCCCAACTAAACATTTTTAGCACTGTACAAAATTAAATCTGCAGAAAAAAAATTAGCAAAGATGTCTTTTTGTTTCTCTGAACATTTACAGGTAATAAATAAATATTTGATAAATAACTTTTCTCAGATATCACTTAAAGTAACATTTAGCATTACATAAAAACTCTATGAAATATCATCTATCGTGTTGTAGATACTGATGGAAGAGAACAGCATTTTTTATTCTCGTTAGTGGTAATGCTGGTCTACATTTGTTTGGTAAAATGTCAGAAGGCACAAAGAAATGTCTACAGAAATGAGCAACTCAGATGCTCATAGTGTTGTCCAGACATCCATCTGTGATTGCTGGGGATTTAGATTCCTCTAAGCTAATGCATGGCTCAGATGGACTTGGAGGAGCACTGACAGACTGCAACATGAGACCAGTCATGTATACCAAGAGATGACAGCACAGATTCGAAGTACAAGGCTTTACAGATAATCCCTTTTAAAATGTACATTGTCTGGCATGTTGCTTTTTTTTCCTGTGCTATACGACCATACATAACAATAGGTTATCAGAAGTAAAGTGATTTTATTATGTTCTGCTCAAGTGGAAACTAAACAGGAAAGCTCTGGCTGATAAAAGGAAAAAAAATAGAGCAACTCAGGACACGAGTGTGGGATACAGTGTGTGAGGAAAACCCCCCCACATAATGATATAATCCCTTGTTACCAAACAAGGATATCTCCTTATTATTAAAAGCTAAATGAATTGGTTAATATATTTTCCATGCCTAAGTCAAATAAAGACATAGGAAAAAATTAGCAATGTAATATACTAAAAACCTTTTAAGTAACCTAATTAAACCAGACTGTTCCCATACCACAAAAACTCAAAAGCCAATAGAAAAAAAATTCTAGAAGTAAAGGCTGAATTTGATAAATCAAATTTATTTTCTMTGAAAGCAGCTGCAGCCAAACTCTGAGTACTAGAGTTTTGCAACAAAATTTAAAGGAGAAATTCAGATGAAATAAATCAATTCTGATGCAGAAATTCAAAGACTAATGTCTTTAAACAGACTTCAATTTTATTTAACACTTTAYAATAAAAGTCATGAGAGGATATTCCCGGAACAAAGAAAATCCATTAATACATATGTGTTTCCCTTTTTTCCTCTCTTTTCTGTAAAATTTATAATGCTGAAACATTTATCAGTTTCCAATAGCTTTATTTGGAAGGGACTGTTTTTTGTTTTTTGGGGTTTTTTTGTAACTTTTGATTATATTTAGCTCCTAGAAAGCACAGAGAATTAGCAGTTATAAAGACCACATAATCCTGATRTTTACCCAGACAAAAAGGGAGAGTAAAGCCCTTATTGTTTCTCTCTTTTGCACATGGATTTGAAGAGATATCCTGCAGGAAAATATCTATCTTCTATGGGAATACAAGATTTTTCTGATATCTGTGCAAAAGCTGCATAATAAAAACCCAAAACACAGTAGTTACTGTAACTCTTGACATWGTGAAATAAACCAATTGCCTCAATTAAGGAGTCAAACCAGCATACCATTTCACATGGCTTAGCAAACAGCTCTGATTCTGTACATATTTTTAAAATAGTAATGTACAGCATGGTGGAATTAATGAGAGTTGAAAAATTTGTCACTGTGCTACTTCTCAAAGTTCTCTATAGGCATTATACATATTTAAACATAAAAGGCTCCTGAAATAAATATTTTACCAAACCTTTTGGGAAGTTGATTTATTTTTCTCAGTTTTCATGCTTAGCAAAGTAAGTAGGAATCTCTCATACTATCACAAGCCTAGTTTTTATGCTCAGTTTTATCTCATGCTAGTGAAAAAACAGTGTGAAAAAACGTTTCTTTACTGTAGTCAGCATTTCAGAGTCAATTTGAAAATGCACAATATTGTTATATCTCTGTCCTACCGAAACAATACAAACCATCAAGTGGAGGAGAAAGGTCTCAATGGGATAGTTTTCAGTTGCTGTGGGCAAAAAGTAGGAGTGATGGGAAGAACTCAGAGAAGGAGAGGGATTCAATGCAAAGCATGCAACAGAGGAAAAAAAGGCTGGCTGCAATCCTAGTGCAGTGGTGTCCACCCTGCAGCTATCCTGATAGACATCATGTCCAGGACAATTAAAAGAATGTTAGAAGCACCCACTACACTGTCATTGTCAAAATTCAGCTTCACTCCTCAAACAAATTCTTTCCTGAGCTGACAGGGATTGCAATAGGTGTGTGTTGTGGAGAATTTTTTAGCATATTCTTGAATAGGCAAGGCAGGGTCAYGCACATCCTCAGCACTAAGGGCTGGGCAATACATCTCTGCTAAGAAAAAACGGTGTTTATGAAAACCAATACAGGCCTTCAATCCTTCTTAAGCATTCTCTCCAACTAATAAGACAAAAGGGGAAATCTGTACATCTCTCTTTTTAATTCAAAAACCCTAAAAAGTAACAGGAGAAAAAAAAGGTAGAAGAGTTAATAGGATATTTAAAAATTAAAATACAGGAAGATATGATAAAATTCTATAAAGTAAACAGAAATACARTATCAGAAGCTCATAAAAGTCACAGGCAATTATATTCTTGAAAAGCTACAGTGGACTACTGCTCCAGAGTAATTGTATAYTTAATGGACATGCTGATGGTTGTTTGCCTTCTTGTTCATTGTGGTTCTAATTCTATAGATATATTTTTCTCCTTCTTGAAAAATGTTTAAAGGATCTTAGGAACTCAGTTCTGAAACAGGTCCTGTTGCCAAGTTGCTATGTCATAGAACAAATAGATTTTTTTAAAATCATAGACCTTTGTATCTGTGCATAATTTTCACTTAGTTAATTTTTTCTTCAGAAATTGCATTTTTTAATAGGTTGAGTTGACTTCTTTTTTGGTGGCACACGATTAAAAGCAGAATTGGTCTATATATACATATGCAATACATATATAGCATTACATATCTAACACTGAGYTTATTGACTGAAATATAAAAAAGAATATAATTTTACTTACCAACCATMTTTTTTTATTTATTATTAAAAGTATTGAACATAGAGTTCACTGAAGTAAAATAAAATATACTTCTTTTTAGAAGTTTTGCTTCTAAGGAAGTGACATCCTCAGCAGGCTTTGCTAGCTAAATGTAATACTGTTTTTTTTTTTTTTCACATTATTTACTACTCATCCTAAGCTTTCATTTTTTACTTTCCAAATTGTGTAGTAGAGGTGAGAGGTCTCCATAAAATGAGAYAGACGTATTTTTTCTCAGTAAGTGAACTTCAAGAGCTAGATAGAAAGAAACTACTCTCAGAAAAGGACAGGTGTCTCAGAACAAAATACGAATCTTTGAACATAACTGATTCTCTTGGTTACAAAGAAAAGTTAATCTATATAAAGCTTCTAAGAAGGGAAATTGAAATAACTAATAACTAAAAGAATCATACTAACCATGGTAGCCCTTGTCTTCTACCCAACACTGGGATGCACAATTCGTATTCATTTCTGGACTCCTTCGTACAGGTGAGACATTGGTATGTTGGGGAGAGTCCAACAAAAGCCCCAAAGACTATGCAATTGGAGCATGTGATGTACAAGGAGAGCCTGAGAGAKCTGGGGCTGTTTGTCTTGGAGAAGGGGTAGTTTGGAGGGATCTAGTCTCAGTGTAAAAATACCTGAAGGGGAAGAGGACAGACATAAATTCTTAGCGGTGCCTGGAAAATGCTAACAGGTAATGGGCACAACATAAATAAATACATTTACAAAAACCTACAAATTACCAAATCAAACATTGGAACAGGTTGCTTGGAAGAGCCTCCATCTTTGGGGATATCCAACACCCATATGTACCCAACTACATAAAGTAACAGACGTCCTAAAATGGGTATATTGTTAACAGAAAAAGACATGCAGAGAGGGGCTCTCTTACTATGCAGGAAAACTGCTTAACTCTGCCTAAAAAGTGCAGGTTTTTTATGTGAGAGGTATTCATACATTTGCTGTATTTGATACGTCAGTTTTAATGGGTCTTAAAAAATAAAAATACACATTTATGTTCAACCTGTACTCTTCTAAGTTTTTCTGATATTGTTTTCTGGTTTCTGTTCAACACTCAAGGTAATTCACATGTAAATACATTAACCTTTGAGTAGCATGAGAAACACCAAAGTCTAGATGAGAATCTGCTGTGCAAAAAAAAAAAWTTTTTCAACATTTTTAAACATCATGGAAAGCAACAATTTCTATCCCAGTGCAAAGCAATCAGTGATTTAAATTCTACATTACTATGTGACCAAGAAAAAAGAAAAAACAAAAGTGAAGGGGATTTATGACTAAGTATTATGGATTTCAGTAAATTTTTGGCCAAACTTAACATTTGCCTTAGTAAATAGAGATTAAGTGCAACACTTTTTTAGACTAATAATTTACGTCTAAGTGCTTCCTCCAACCACTTGGACTGGTAATGACACCGGGATTGTAGGCACATGGCCACACGAAGAGCTGTGAGATGCAAATATTTATAAKGTAGGGAAATGGAAGACATTAGAGACACTGAGTGTTGGGTACAATGAGAGTAGACATTTAACCAGATTTCTGCAGATGACTAACAAGGAGGGTATAGAGTACAATCTTCTCACAATGATATGAATCTGTTAGCCACAAAATGTAATTAAATTTAGTTGTTAACCCATTTAAAATAAAAGGGGCTGAAGCTAGAATATAAAGGAGTAATGTGAACCACCGTTACTTTTTGGCATGCCTATGTGAGATTAAAATGAACATAAGTTATGGGCTATGATTGCTGAAAGAATCTTAACAAAGACACTTCACACAGGAATAAGCAGGGGTTTGTATCATCTGTAAATCTTTTAGTTGCAAATAGGATACAAGTCTGAGAGACATATAATCTTTGTAAATACACTCCAGAATATTTACCAAAAGCGTGGTTAATATCCAGATAATCTGTTTAACAGCTGTACATATTAAAATAGCTTTTTTTAAAATTGATCAGTTTCAGGAAAATAATGTGAACCGTGACTGCCAAACACACTGCTGGTGATGAAACCTTGTAGAAAATAATTAAATGTATCAATAGACAATCACAAAGACAGTGGTTTTTTCTGCTTGTTTGGGAATTCTCAGTATTATACTGGGTTGTTTTTAAAGCAAATAAAAGCTTGTTGCTAGGGAATGAAGGACAAAGATCATCCTCTAAGTGTTGAAGAAAAAAACTTAAAAGAGATAYACAAAGGATCCTACTTTACAGGTGTAAAATTGGAAAGTCTGAGACAGGAATGAGCTTGTGCTAGACACATGCACTCAAACATTGACTAAATAAAAAGACTGTCTTTGAAATCTGTGAAAAATTAACTTGTCATGAAGTAGACAATAACACTATTTTATCAGAGATAGATCTCAGAAGGAAATAAACTTTTATAAATGTATAGACCCAAATACCACAGTGTGAATATAAAGCTAAATCAAGAAGTGTGTGTGAAGATATATTGGTAGTTAGCTGTCAAGAAGAAAGCACTTTACAGATGTATTATGTAATATTGGAAATATCTGTGTAATGAAATCAAAGGCATATATAATACATTTACAGATTGCACTAGGGTGGCAAGGGTTACTRACATCTTTTAAGATTACTTTAAAGTTTAAAAACATCTTGAAAAACTGGGGGCATAATCTGAAAAATATATTAATTTTCAAAAAAAGTAAATGCAAGACATTATAGACAGCCAGGAAAAAAAAAGAAAATAAAAAAATCAGCTTTGTAACCTGGGAAACAATAGGTAAACAAAATATTCAGCAGGAAAATTAGATCTTATTTGTAAATAATAMTTAATCTTTAAAAAGCAAATTTTTCCATTTTCAAAAAAAGGGTGATKCTGACTTGTGCTTTATAATTACTAGGAAAACATCTAGCTTAAGTGAAATAACATTCTTTTTTTYTATTCTGCCATGTTTATTTTTGGTCAATTAAACTGTATTTCCAGAAGAAATTAACTGCTTATATAAAGCCCAGAAAACATTAATTRAAAATAGCAAACATGTAGAAAATAYAGTCTATGAGGAAATATATAATAAATAGAAACTGGCACATTTATAGAGGAGAAAATCAAAGGGTCATATGACAAACATTTTAAAAATCATTAACAATCTCTATGGAGGTAAAAGAAAAACTGTTCTCCAAGTAAATAGGATAAAGGCCACAGGCTTGCACTACAGGCAGGGTACATTTACCATGGTAAACACCATGAAAAATTAGGAGGCTACAAAGACCTTACAGAAAGCTTAGACAAGACTGTAACAAAAATTACAAGGGCAGCTGAGATGCCTGTATGATTTCACAAGGTACTCCAAGCCCTATGACAATGCAGGGAAAAAAATTAAAAACTTGGTAATTGATTACTACTTTAACTTTCATGTGTCAGCTTCACTAAAAGATTCTATAATTTATGATGACATCAAACTTTTCTTAATCACGATTTATCTAATAGCAGCTTTCATTAAGCTGTCTTCAGTGATGTGCTGGTTAAGTCRTGTTACTTTCCACAATCCCATGGAAACCATAAACCTATGACTCAGTTGAAAATGGCCTGTGTAAGGATACAAACTCAGATTTCAGCCTATAATTAGTATCATGAAAATCCAGGAACACATCAATGAAACATGGGTCACCATCTGCTGAGATTTTGGTGAAAAAGAGAAGAGAGGAAACTGTGTGCTTGCCTAATTAGAAACAGATGTCAGTCACCAATACTTGCAGCTAAACACTGCAATAATAAAAGCTATATTATGGTGAGTTTGTAGAAACTGATATTCACATTTGTATTGATAAACAAGGCTTTCAAACATACTGTGCTATCACAAAAATATTTCTATAATCCTGGGAGAACATTATTTCAGTWTGATTCAAATAATAATCCCTTTTTCATTGTTCTGTACTGGACAAGGTCATTGTTTGTCAAGAGGCAGGGGATGAGGATGTCATATAAAAGAGAAGAATTCTGTTGYAAATATTTGAAAATTAAATATAATTGCAAAAGTATATGGAACAAATGCCSTATAGCCTCTGATACTTAAGCACACCCATCTCTTTATTACTGAAGCATACTACAACTAAAATGTATAATATGAAAATTGAAACCTTCTGCAATAACCATTGTTCTCCAGAGCCCTTTCTCCCCATAGTCTTCCAATAATGTCAAAACTGACAGATAAAAAGCAACATGAAGCTTACCTCCACGTTAACATGTTAAACTGTTCAGATGCAGTACAACAACTGTGGCTAAATCACATAAAGATCTCCATGTTGACACCAACTCAGCACGTTGGCACTTCTCCATCTCCAGTCTAGCCAGATTTCCCAAGTTGACTGTACTCACTTCACATACTTTTCTCCAGAAAACTCCAAGTTCTTGCTTGTTAAGGAAACTTCCTTGTGTGACCATCCAGGAACCACCCTAACAGTCACATGTGCACTACTTGAGCTGGGACTGAGGACCTTCTGCAGCTACAACCCCCATATTCACATGGTCAGAGCAGACTTCCTTACTGGCTCAACCCTGTTTCCTATTGTAGAGGCTGGGATGTCTCAATCCATAAAATAATTTMATCTTGGTGCARCAACAGAATAACAGCTCAAGCTGGTGCCCTCCAGAAGGGATCTTGGAATCCCTGGGGATTTATACCTCTGCAATACAATCATGAAAGAGTCTGGGGGGTCATTGGCAACTGCCATGTCTCTGAATGTCACCTGGCTGTTCCCACAGATCCCACAGCCTTTTGTTGTGCAAAGATATGAGGCCTCTTGCCTTGGGCTCCTGCCATTTTCCCCATCCAGCAACTGCACACTGAGCTACCTGCACTAAATGTATTCCTCAGCATTGTGAAAAAGCTTTCTCAATATTGTCCTAGAGCATAGGAGGATATAGTTGTCCTACAGCATTGGTTGGAGATGCAGTTGACTTCGGTTAAACTATATCCTGAAGTAAATGAAAATGCTTTGGGTTACAAACAATACTTTTATGTGTTTAGATTCTTAAGCAGTTTTATAATGCCTAATGAAATCTCATCCAAATCCATGCTTTTTTACCATTTAATAAAAGTATTAAATAATACATTTACATGTTGGAAAACTTCACCAGAGTGTATTAAAGCAGAAGATTGATTCATAATGTTTCAGCCCACATTATGCATTGASGTTACTAGAATTTCAGTCATTACTCAGTCAAAAACAGTCAAAACAGATTTACAATAATTGTTGAGGAAAAGTTTTTGGAGGAGAATTTTTTAGAATTTTGATAGACTGTCAATTGCAAGAAATAAATTCCAGGTCAGATAGATCAGATAGTAATGGAATGGTGCATATGGACATATAGATTTTCAATTGCTGTATTGTTCTAGTATTACTATTTTTTACCAGAATGAATTTATTCTTCAATAATTAGAAACATAACAYGGATATTTGCACATTATTTGATAATATACTGATAGCATGCCACTCAAAATTGGCAAAACATAGTAAGAGATAYAGTCTCAATGTTAAAACATTGCTTAAAAAACAAAAAAAACATGATTACACTACTGCATTTGTACCACAGGAGCATTTTCTAAACAGTACTATCATTGTCAGTAGAATTTTATGTTCAAAACAAAGAATAAAGAAAATTATGGAGAAAAAGAAAGTGGCAAATTGGAAATAGAACCAGACGTTCTGTTTTACAGGCAGCTGATGATCACTYTTCTATTTTATGTGTCAGGTTTAAATTTCCCTGTGGCAGCAATTTAAATCTTTTCTTCTTTCCTGAGGCTGCTTAAAAATTTAATTTAGCGCAGGCATGGTGTCTACATTTTATAATAGGAATATAGAAAACTCTTGTAATTTGGGGGATGACCCTTTTAACAGATTAGAGAAATTTAAACATAATTAATCAGCTTTATTCATAGAGTTACATGGGCTTTCCACAATTTACTCATGTAAATTTCTTTGCTTGAGTTACAGTAGACTACATTATAGAAGGGTATTTGAAGGCAGATATTCACAAGTCACACATTCATGTACTGCATATACAGTGAAGGAGTCATTTGCATGCACATCCACACACACATAGATACACATCCATAAATCCAATAAATCTACATCTCTTCAGAAGTTTCACCAGTTATTCCCAACTCACATTAACTCCTTCACACTCAAATTCCTATATTATTTTTTCAGTGTTTTTAGTTAAGGTCAGAAATTTCCACGTGGTATAATCCTTACATCCTTCTCTCCAAAGTTAGAACATGAATCCTCAATATAAAATTATTCTACGATCAGATATAAGTACCACAGTCGCTTGTTAGTACTGCTGACTGTTAAAATAAAGTAACAAATTTTAAAATAGTAAGATCACCACAAAATCCATAATTATAAGATTTGTTTTTTTTTTTTTTTTTTTTTTTTTTTTTTTTTATTATTTAAACATTTTGTAACAGTTATTGTTAAGAATCTTTGTTTTTGTAGGTTGTCGATGAAAAAAATTCTAAATGGCTTCAAAGGCTTTTGTAAATGATGGATCTTGACACAGCAGAATTAAAGTCTGCATTTCCCACAACTCRTATCTGTTAAGGAGATGAATTTTGGAAAGGATAAGAGGTGCCTCTTGATCCATTTCTGGCATATCTGCAAATCTCTGGATGATTTTTGAACGTTTTTGGGAATCTGGGAAGTTCCCAGTTCACTGGAAGCTGGCTAACATTTTCCTGATAYTTAAGAAGGGCAAGTAGGAAGACTCTGGAAACCACAGGCCTGTCAGTCTCACTTCAGTGACTGCTAAGATTATGGAGAAGATTATTCAGGGTGGTATTGAGAAACACCTGGAAGACAACACTGCCAGAGATTCATGAAAGTCCTGCTTATCAAATCTGATTTGTTTTTATSACAAGGTAACCCACCTAGCTGATTAAAGGAAGCCAGTTATTGTCAAGCTTTTTTATTTCAGTCAAGCTTTTGATACTGTATCTCATAGTATCCTTATAGATCAAATGTCCAGCAYACAGCTGGATAAACATCATGGGATGGGTGAGCAACTGGCTCATGGGTCAGGCAYGAAGGGTTAAAGTGAATGGRGTGACATCAGTCTGGTGACCTGTCAGGGCTCTGTCCTCAGCCCTGACTTTCAACATCTTCATAAAGGACATGGATATAGAACAGGAAGGGATACTAAGCAAATCCAYAAAAATGTGAAGAACTTTGACTCCCTCAAAACCTGGGAGACCCTGCAGAGAAACCTCAGATCAGAACATTGGGAAGACACCAACCAAGCTGAAACAACAATCTGCAACAAGGGAAAGTGTCAGATTCTGCACCTGGGATGGGGCAACCCTGGATGGATGGACAGTCTGGGGAATGAGATGCTGGAAAGCAGCACCATGGAAAGGGACCTGGGGGCCCTGGTCACTGCAAGCTGAACATGAGCCAGCAGTGCCCTGGCAGCCAGGAGGGCCAAGCGTGTCCTGGGGTGCATCAGGCCCAGCAWCACCAGCTGGGCAAGGGAGGGSATTGTCCTGCTCTGCTCTGGGCTGGGGCAGCCTCAGCTCCAGTGCTGGGGGCAGTTTTGGGCACTGCAATATAAAAATAATATATCAAGCTATTAGATATATTATTAGATAATATATTAGAGAGTGTCCAAAGAAGGCCATGAGGATGGTGAGGGGCCTTGAGGAGAAAGTGTGTGAATGGCTGAGGTCATTTGGTCTCTTCATCCTGTAGGAGACTGTGGGGAGATCTCTTTGCAATSTGGATCTTCCTTGAGACGTGAAGAGGAGGGGCAGGCACTGCTCTCTTCATTGTTGTGACCAGAACCTGAAGGAAKGGCCTGAATTTGTGTTCAGAGTTGTGTTCAGGGAACATTTAGGTTGGATATTAGGAAAAGGATTTTTGCCCAGATGGTGGTTGGGCACTGGAACAGGGTCTCCAGGGAAGTGGTCACAGCACCAAACCTGACAGTTCAAAAGGTATTTGGACAACACTCCTGGGCATACTGTGTGATTATTGGGGTTGTCCTGTGCAGAAGAGTTGGACTCCAGGATCCTTTTGGGTCCCTTACAATTTAGTATATTCCGTGATTCTGGAATGTAATGTACACAGGTGGATTATGGATAATCCCTTCATTTTGGGATTATAAAATTCTAGAATATTAAGGAGGAATTGTTTTATCATGGAAAGAAAATATTTGGAGGATATAYTTTTAGAACTTCTATTATGTGTATTAGTTATTTGCAGTGTTACATAATGACTTCAAGAATTTGAAACAAAAGAAAATTTGTCCATGATATTTATGAGTGAAGCCCATCTCAACATTAATTTACACTTTTCTTCTTAGTATTTGAGTTGGATCCATTTTTGCAAAACCAAGCTGCTACTGGTTGTCTTTAATTGAGAATTTAAGAGTTCTAAACATTTCAGAGTTCATAAGTTCCAGTGTCTTGTAATATAATTGCTTTGTTCATCACATTATAAGTCAAGACTGGTTTCTGAACACTTAAAGTATCACCAAGAAGAGATTTATAATGATAATGAATGCTATCTAATGCCCAAATTTTGATGCCATGAAGATACATGCATAAGAGCAAAAAAATAAACTGCTAGAAACCCCTTAAAAAAATCAAAACCAGATTGCAATTTACAAAACCTCRTTATTGATAAAATGATTAAGTACAATCATTTTAGTAGAAAACGTAAACTACGATAATGTCTTCATATTTTAGAGATTGAAGAATGGTTGTTATTTACACTGAGGTGAATTCCTAGTGTTTTAGCAATRCAAAATGACCTTTCAAGGTGAAAACAGATACATCTACGCACACCTGTTGTGAAAATAACTAATAATTAGTAAGGTGTTGAATTGTATTGGTGTATACAAAGATAAAGCCYGAAGTGACTTTGAGTCCAGGATTACACTACTTGATGTTAAAAGAAATCTTTTTAATGATGCTGTGATATATTTCATCATGATATCCATGAGACCCTAGCTGAAGAATGAAAGCCTAATTGCTAAAAGATGAAAATGCACTGTAAGTAGTTCTTGGAAATGCAGAACAAATTGAGATACTGAAAACATTTCAAGTGGACAAGTTTCTTCCTGTTACAGAAAGTAATATATTCTACATCATAACCTCAATGCAGCCACTCTGACAACTTGATGGTATATTGCACAGATATCCACAAGATGTGCAAGTCTAACAGCATTTAATTCAGCCATGCCAGGGAAGTTCCTGCCTGTGAAAGAACAGACTTTGTGAAGCACATTGCCAAATCAGGCTCTGTATTGTTCACACTTTGCAGTGTCTGAGAATCTTGCAAGATCTTTTGCCAACAGCTCTCCATGAACACCGAGTTTCCTTGAAAGCTCTTTTGGCACCTAAGTCACATCTTCATCTTCTTCAGTCTCAGTTTTGTCACCCCATTAACTGTATTGGTCACTGATTTTTTTTTTTTTTCTTTTATAAACTGTAACACAGTTTTGGGATTATTTTGGTGTAATTTCAGATCAAAAAGTGAACAGATTGAAGACAGAATCCCACACATATGTTGCATAGCACAGTCTTCTGACTCAGCACAGCAGGAGTTAGCTGATAAAATATAGAAATGACAATTTTCTTACATTGTCTAGATAGCCAAGACAGGATAAAATGAAGCCATAATTCCATGATCCTCTAAATTTCCTGTGCAATAAATTCCTACTTATGTTCTGAAATGCAGTGCAACTTTGAGAGCCGTTCTTTTACCAAAACTGGTGCAGTTTCTAGCAATTCAGTGAAAGCAGTCTAAGAATCTTTTCCCAAAAGTGGGCTTTTCTCAAATTGCTTTCAAACAACCAATGTGTCTTCCTATTTTGTCATTTCTCTAAGTACTTTAAGAAGTACTTTAAAAAGTACTTTAAAGAGTAAATTTTGTTCCAAAAATTTACAAATGCACTCACTTAGCAGGCATTTAAAAAAACAATCTGAATGTACTCATACCATAAATATTATCAGATCTCCAATTGAAGAGATTGAATGGGCTGTTTCTTCTTCTGTTCTTTTCCTGTCTTGTAYAGATTCACCATCATCTTTCTTTTTGACTGGAAGGAAACCTGGTTCTGACACACAGGAAAGTCAACCTTTACAAAATCTATYTAGACACATTTGATCTGAAACAGTTAATCCATTAGTTTCTCAGGATGAATACAAACTGTATTGGAGAACAAAATAACTTCAGAGTCGGTGTTACTCACAAAAGTAAGCCCAGATTAAGTTTAAACCTGAAATAAAATCCATTCATAATTGTGGACTGTGCACCAATAAGTTTCTACAATATAGTAATTTTGTTATTTACTTTCAARTCAGGATCAAGAAATCTGTTTTGCCTAACTATCAAAAGAATTTCTAAACTCTGATTCGTGTTGAAATTCATTGTACAATTCATTTAGAAAAGGTAAGAAACAACAAGAAAATAAAGAGCGATGCAGTAAAGAAGATAACGTTATGCTAGAACGTAGTTTTCAAATCTGTTCAGATTCTAGGGAATTCATGCTTTGTAGACATCTAAATGACCTTATCTAGCAAATCTGAAGATGATGACTGCCCCCACCATGTTTTCAGCAGCACAAATTCCTGTAAGACCTTCAAGTGAGAATGTTTCAATACAACAATAAACATTAAACATGCGTAGGAACAAAGCTATTGGCTATTGGCAATATACTTTTCTTGGACAAACTCTAGCCTTTAACACTAGAATAAGGATCAGTAAGTTAAAGTAAAAGTAAAAAAAATCTTTTCCACCAAAGGGATGTTTTTCAAACCCATTTCTACAAACATCCAGCTGAAACCAGGGTATCATTTTTGACTGCAAGATAAATACTTGGTTCACTTTAGATGAACATACGATGAAATAGATAAAGAAGGTGAAAAAAGAATTTCATCTCCATATTGATGGTGAAATTAGACAAATACAAACCAGGTGTCAGCCAAACCTCTGTTCTTATCACTACTTATAAATTCTCATATTTTTAAGATAAATGCTGAGCTGATTTGGATATASAATTGTCTGAACAAGTACTAAGTTCATGTTAACACTTCATATTACAAAGTCATTGTCAAAYCATTGTTGATGATTGGAACATGATCATTATTAGCTTTATTCTTGGCAATATTAAAATGTGTAAAATGAAACTAAACCTCACCTTTCCCTCTYTGCTCTGCACTGCTGTGCACCTTGAACATTGTGTGCAGTTCTGGGCAACACAATATAAATACAAAGCTGTTAGAGAGTGTCCAAAGAAGGGTAATATGGTGAAAGCTCTTGAGAGGATTCTGTACAAGGAACCCTTTAATTCARATCTGTTCCTCCTTGTTAGCCCTCTGTGATACTCAGTAGGCATTAAGGAAATGGACAGACAGCTAGCAAGTTATTTTACAGGAGTAATTTGAAGAGCTAGAGAGAAATTGTATTTTATTATTTTTTATTCAGGACRAAGTTGAGATTTAATGGGAGAAATGTATACTTTGTGCTCTGAATATGAAAACATTCAAAGTTGCCTTTTACTGGCTTTGCTAACAGACAGATATATTTATATTTAGCATTTGAATGAACAATTATTTGCATTTTCCTAACAAATTAAAAACTACCAGAAGTTACTGTCTGAGGAACTTTCTTTTAAAGCTTAAACAAATYTTAATAGAATAATGATATTCTATTAATATATATTAATATGTTCTATTAATGTATTTTAAGATATATATTATTATCTCTTAGAGATTTCATGATATTTGGAATCAACAATCATATTTAAAAAAGCCCGAACAAAAAAAATTGAAAACCAGTGAAGGCATAAAGAAACCTTGRCCTATTGAAACTCATGAACATGTTAAACACTTAGCAATTATACTGGGACAGAATAGAATGTTCTAGATCTTTGTTTTTGTTGTGTCATGAAAAATAAGACAAATGACATCCTGTGTTCTTTGTCAGACTTGTATGAAACCCTACACAAAGATGTTAATAATAAATCAGAGTACAGATGATGTAAAATGCAGAAATATTCCATTAGGTGACACTATCCCTTCTGTAGGCAACACAAAGCTGTTTCCCAGCAAGAAAATTTTCCTCTAGACCATTTTTTCAAATACTCAGGCTATGGGGCTTCCATCACTTCTCTCAAGAGACTATTCCACAATTCTAATACATCTCACTATTAGATACATTTTCCTGATAATAAGGCTAAATTTTCCTTTGCTCAATTTCATCCCTGAAAAATGCATCCCTTGGTTGYAGTATGAAACACTTGCTGCTTCAAAGCTAACCATGTGTCTTTTTGCTTCCACATAGCAGCAGAACCTAGAGTGGTCGGGCTTTATTCACTTTATTTCTAAAGATTTTATATGCCATAAAACTCATCATTTTAGTACATAAAACACAATTTTTTCCTATTCTTATTYTTTTACATGAGGGAATTCCACTTCTCCATTTTCCAGACTCTAGAAAACTGCACCTTTATGCATTGTTAATGGCATGGGTTCTGTCTGCCTGGATTTTCAAAAGCAGTTCACCATATACAGAATAGTTTAAAAAACTTTCATTCTCTGTAAGTGAGTAGTWTGGCTTCTTTAAACACATAATTTCATGGCCTACTTTCTTATACCAAATGGACTCAGACATATCTAGTACATACAGGTGCATTCAAGAGGAGCTTCTTCATTTAAATCCTAAATATTTAAATACTACATTTATCCTGTGTAAATTCATTTCCTTGAAATAAAAAAAAAATAAAAACAAGGAAAAAATGAGAAAAAAATTACAGATATTATTTCTTCATGTTGAGCAAAATACTACATCTCGGGTTTTTTATTTTCATTTTACTACTGCATTATTGCAGGATTACCYCTGTAGTGCCACACATACCATGATTCTGTTCCTGAGAATGTCAGCAGTGTTGCACTACATCAACCCAATGGTCAGCATACAAACACAGAAAATAGAAAGAATATTCCTGTTTTGAGGACATTTCTGGACCACAGTGTACTCACAGCTGGTGTTTCACTCAGTATTTGCTACAGTCCATCCCTATACATGTATAAATCATATCCATCTCCAAACACTAATGTAGATGTTCCTTACCTCGCTGTTTAATATTATTTAGGGTGTAGAGTCTTTTGACCCTCAAATATCTAGAAACATGGAAAGATTGGTGAGGGGTAGTTTTCATAAAAAATTACAGGATGTGACTTTGTCTCAGTAGGAAGTCAAATTCAGTTCACTGCTGAGAAATTCAGCTTGAAGGAGTACAAAATGAAATGCCATATGGGTAGCAAACCCCAGAAGTTGTTGTAAAGGTATATGTACCAGCAAGGCACATAGGTTCAGGTTTTGGAGCATTTGCCTAAGAGAACAGTTTCCTGCTTTGACTCAAGTTTTCTTTAAAATCAGGGTCAAGTGAACTTGCTTTACTAAAACAAGAACTGACCTGAACCTTCACCAGACATGAACTACTTTGTAAATATTTCAGAGGGGCATGAAAAATGTAAAATTCTGCAGAAATGCTTAAGCATGTATTGCTTGATTCTGCCATCATTGCTCACATCAAGTAGTCTCTTACTCTTTGAGTAGTCCCACAAAACATATGTATTTACCCAGGGAATAAGATAGCTGTGCAATATAATGGTACAGAACAGCACTATTTTTGCCTACTCCTTTCTTTMGCAGTTAGTAAGGAAGATGTCTCACATACCAGACCTGACAGTAATGCACAATAAAATGCCTAGAGAGAGGTAGATACCACTATGTTTAAAGCAATTTCTGAACTAGACCCTTTTCTAATCTCTGCTTTAAGTACAGTACTTAGTAACAATCTGAATATATTTTTTCTATGTTAAAAATCTTCTTTTGTCACTGCATCTGTTACACAGCCAGCATGTCTGACCCAGATGCACAGAGTGAGCCCAGCAGATTATTTGTCAAACAAATTCTGGAACCTAATATTTGGGTCTTTTAATTTAATTGGTATGCAAATCAAAAAACAAGACAGCATTTGTGTTTGATACAGTTGTCACTTCTAATTCTGGTAACATTCATTATCATGCTTACAGATTTTTTTCTTACACCCAACATCTGCCAATACTACCTAAACCACAGGAAGTTGACAAACCTRTGCAAACTTCTTCTCAGTCTCCCTCTTGCTTTTTGTTATCTGTTCCATGCACACTAATTTTGTGCATCTGAGGCCTCTGCTCGCCAGAATTATGCCTGCTTCCTAACACCTCTGCCTCCAGAGCTTTGGATTTGAAATTGAATAGACACAGAGCCAATTTATCATAGGATGACATGTGTCATGTTCATGGTATAACCAGAGGGACCTACTGTATGCACTGTATTTATCCTTTTGTTGTTAAYACGGACAAAGACAATACCAGGAATAGACAGATTTTAAATTTTTAAAATATAATACATATACTTAACTGTTGTTGTGTTAGAACTGGAATTTTTAAATGTAGTACTAGCTCGTTTTGTTTAACACCAGATTTCCTTTGTCAGATAATCATCTGTCATTCAGGCATGCAGCATATTAAAATATGTAAGTACCAAATACCAATGTATTAGAAGCAAATCTTCAAAAAAGAATTACATGCATACAAACCATCACATTCATACACTTTCTGGAAGTAAGAAATCATGATCAGATTTAATGACARCTAACACATATTTATACATACTAATGTTGTTTTTAGCTACATATACCTAATGATGCATAATGTGCTTGCAAAATAGATGCATAAATATATGTGTGTATATATGTATATATATATGTGTGTGTGCTTGTGTTTGTTTGCATACATAAATAAGCATATGTAACATATAGTTTGTTACAGATTAAGATGCAGACAAGATTAGTAGCCTAAATAGAAATGAACAAAAAAAAAAAAATCTCAAAATATTGAGAGGAGATTGCTACCAGAAAAGTGTGCCCAGAGATTTTATTCCCAGAGAGTAAAAATGCAAAAGTTGATGAAATTTGCTTTTCATCTCCTGGTTCAGAACAACCCCAGGGACAGAAATATCCCAAGAACCTTTCAGCTGATTTCAGGTATGTTCTCTGATACCTTA
>CADDXX010000073.1:153338-222756 GCA_902810485.1 Alauda arvensis | reverse complement strand
CTCTTTCATTGCAATGATAATCTTGAGCATGTCTTTATTTCAAATAGCATTGTTCCTACAAAATCCTCTTAGCTAAATCTTCTGTTTGATTTACAATAATAACAAGGTGAGTTTGATGAACTTGTAGCAGAGAGCTATTCAAAAGACAGAAGTTCAGGGCTTTCTTTTGGGAACAGGTTGAGATCAAGTAGAGACAAAGACTCAATAACCTGAAAAAAGGTTATTCCTCATTCAGGAAAACTGATTTTTATTTTTTTACTTTTATTCAAACATATTTAATAYTATAGCATGCACATAAGCTTGTTATTCTGAATTCATAGATAATCAGAAATCAAGCACACACCTTCCTTATTGGATGATTGAATCTGTTTAAACAGGGGATTGGCAMATAGTATGCAGAGAATAATGGCCAGAAAAAACATCTTTCACACTACAGAATTTTTGGTATACAACTATTTGAAAATCACAAGAAAATTGGTTTTCAACATTTTCATAGAGTGCAAATGATTGCATAACAGCAAAAAAATCTGCATTTTCATTTGCATATGTGATATGATTTGCACTATTACAGTCTTAATACAAATAAAAGAGAAGTGAAAAAGGAGGGAATCTTGCTCCATACCCATCCACTATTGAGAAACAATCTAGTACCACCCTTTTCCAATTCACCAGACTTTGGGCTTCCCCTTTTTCTCTTTTGTTTGCCAGTAGGAGAATCATCCAATTTTACTCGTGGGGAACAGTAAAGAGTTAGTTAAGTATTCAAAAATTCAGGGTACATTTAGACAAAGGGTGAAGGGCTTTGATCTTATTTGATATCATTCAGTTCATCTGCTCCTGGTAATATACAACCATATAAGAAAAAAATTAGGAGGAGGCGTGAGAGAAAGAATGAAAGAAATAATTGTTGAAAACAGAAGAATATTAACAATAAAAAAACCCAAGTAAACATCATTCTTTGCAAAAATCTTTCTTCTGTAGCAATAAAAAGAAATAGAAAGTTTGTCACTACGTTATTGCAGTAAGTTAGCATAAAAGATAACCAGAACTAGGCATATTATGCATTTTGTTTTGTTTTATTTTTAAACAATTGGAGGGAGARAAAGCTTGGATTTAGCAAAGAATTTGCAACTGAACATTTTCTGACAGTACTGCCTCTGCCCATCTGTGCAAAGATTTTTAGTAACGCAAACATAGCAGTGATGAAGAGCATAACATGAAATACCATATATTTGGCTCATTTCAAGATACCAGCCAGGGAGCATGGCTCAAAAAGCACAGAGTGACTGTGCAAATTCTTCAGCTTAAATATTCCAGTGGATAGCTACTAATTGTCAAAATTATCATTAATTCTCACAATCACATACTGAAAATTTTAAAGTTCCATTTTCACTATAGGACAGGAATAAGAAATCACAGAAAATGAGGTTGGGGAAGCTTTTTCTATTCACCCTATACAATCTTTCTCCTTAATCTTTTCCCAGCTCCACAAGTGTACATCTCATATATAAGAAATAKCTTGGAATAGCTTTGTCTTGTTTATATTTTATTCACAAGAAGATATATAGGATTATATAGGATTAGTCACCAGAGCAATGAGAGTGAGATAGAAAAGGAAAACATTATCAAGCAGAAGTAGGCCAAAATGTCTACAAAGTAGAATGTCTTTATCTGTCCTGTAAAAGCAATATAATTTGGTTCTGTTTTACAGAATTCTGTATTCTGTGAATACAGAAAAACAGAAAAACCTTTTGGAGTTTTATGTGAATGGTTTATAGCTCTAATGATTCAAAACTCTTGTGCCTGCTATAAGTTATCTCTTAGGACATTGATCAAGGGTATATCCTAATCAGAGTCATGTAAGTTACTAAAGTGCAAGTTTTTGATGGTGTTGGTGTTCACACCTATACATTTGATAAAAGAAAAACAAAAAAAGAAAAAAGCAAAGTTCATAATACTTCAACTTCAGTAGCAAACACCTGTAGACAACAGCACATTTGTTTCACTGCTCACGGATAACAGGAAATGTATTTCCCATTATTGAAGTTATACAGTATTAAATAATAGATCTTTCTTTTCAAGCAGATATAACAGGCCTGGCATAAAGGCATGTGAGAACCAAATGTGATTTAAATTTTTGAGCTATTCCAATGCTGCTGATAGGAGCACCAGGGAAAGAAACTAGASTCTGCATTGCCCTCCARCCTGGACAGCAGTTGTATCAGTGGGGCCTAAATGGGAATGGCATTAAAGGGTAAGCTAAGCACAGTCAAAGACAAAACATAAAAAAGGGAAGGAAATATATGTAATTCTATGTGTAAAAAGTACTTCTCACTAGAACTTCCTTTTGAAATTTTTCTCAAAAGTGAGAAAAATTCTATTATTATCTGCTATTCAGATAATTTATGTGCCCTCTACAGATTTGAAAATGTCATGTTTATTAAATAAAAAAATAAAAAAAAGAAATAAAATGTGTGACAAAAAAGCAGGAAAAAACTGGAAGAATCATCAAGGTAGAAAGGTCCAGCTTGCCCCTAAGTATAACCRAATTATTACTGAACCACACAGCTGGGTGGCAGTTCTCATTGTATAGGAAAGGTGTATGGTCATTAATTCAGGCTGATGAGAAAATACTGCTTACAGATTTTTTAGGGTTTTGTCTTTCTCAGATTATTTTCTTTAATAGAAAAATCAGGCTAAAATTATTTTATTGGAATATACAAAAAATTAAGGAGATAAATAATATTGATTTAAGCAGTAGATCTCACTATTAACATTAAAAAGAATTCTCAATCCCACACCTCCAGCTCTGCACAGTAGGTATTTAATTATGTGCAATGCTGAGAGCAATTCAGAGTAACCTTGCTTGGAATTTTCTTAGAATTCATTTTGGAAATCCATACACTTCATCAGACAGTGAGTGAGGAAACCCATCAGGCACAACCTTAATCCATAAGGATATTGATATTTCCCTCTGCCATAAAAGCCATGAATCCCATTAATTGCAGAAAGTTGGCCTACATGCAAACACTGCAAAACAGTCCAAAATTCAACAATTAAATAAAAATTTCCTAGCTCTATGCTATCCAACCTAKTCTTCAAAACACCAAGAGAAATTTGAAACAGCTCATTGAATGTTTCATCTAAGTACAAAAAGAAACTGGGGAGGAGAAGTTCTGGAAACATTTAAGTGCAGTTTAAAAAGGCCAGCTCTTCCCTCTGTATCAGCCAGTTCAACCCAGTTGTGAGTTCAAAASAGTGGAGAGGATGAAAGAGACCTCTTGCCAGCTCTTGTATACATTGCTCTGCATCCACATTTGGTGGTATGCAGGAGGAGTGTAATACCTGTGTTTTCAATGACTATATTTCTGAGGACTTCTATTACAATGTCCGTTGCAGCTTAACTTCTGTTCATGATCTCAAAGTGTCTCTGTTTTGAAGGAGAAGGAAAGAGGAAAGACTGACACTTAGGACAGACGTCAGTGAGGGCTCACAGTAYTGCACATTGAATACCAAAGCAAAACCAGGCAGTGATGGCTGGAGATATGGGAAAAAGATCACACAATTCTTTCAAWAGTTTTTACCTCGCCATCTGGCAAGGTGTATGAAGGAAGTACCAAATAAAGAAGAGCAGTACAGATGTGAAGCAGTYTTTTTTTCCTGAATTTTTACATCTCTCTGCCTTGAGGGTCTGCTGATGTCTTCAGATTTAASATGTACCTGTAATACCAGCTTTCTTCAATGAAGGGGCAAGGACCTCACAAAGGAAAGGAGCTCACAGGCTTCTTGGRGCAGAGGAGGTCTCCTGTGTTTCTAGAAGTTATCTCCTGTGTTATGCCTACACAGTAGTACTGTATATACACAATCACCCCATGGTCACTCCAGGATGTTGAAGAAGACCAAAGGTCTGCACCACTACCTCTCTGAAGCTGAAGCAGTGTAAGGATGGTGTCAGTCAGCAAAACTCCATGCAGCAAAAAGATCATCCCCAGCATGTTCTGAATGCTTTGACTTCTCTTGTCTGCAGAGATGGTGCAAAGATGAATTTTGAGTAAGATCTGATATGGAGTGAAAAGCCTCTCCACTGCAAGCCCTCCAATCATGTTATGGAAGGTCAATACCAGCACATGCTTTGCAGCCTTCTACCACAGGTTCTTGTCAGGACCATGTCAGTTGAGCCCTGATGCCTCTTTGGTTCACTAAAATTTATATTTTAAGGGCTGTCTGTACAATGAAAGCAAGTAAAAAAAAAAAAAAAAAAGTTGACCTCACTTTGTTTAAACCAGAAGGAAAAAAAGGAACAATAGAACAGTTGAAAGTTGTCATTCTCATGCTTAGAGGGTTAAAGGTTAGCTTTGTTAACAACAGTCTGGTCAGTGACCCTTCAAACCCTCTCCTGTYCATCAGTCTTAGAGATGGAACCTGTGATGAAGATGGTTAATAAGTAAATATTCATTTGTTAATATTTGATTGAGGTACTTAAAAATGGTAGTGCCTACCARCTATATCTATTTTGTATTGTAATAAGGTTTTCACGTTATTACTTTGACTAAGAAGGAACTCTATGAATTATTTATCCATTTGTGTATCTGGTCATTATTGATAAATTGAGTAATCATGGGAATCCTCATATATTACTTGCCATCCAGCTCACAGAAAATCTGATAATTCATGACAAGTGTCTAATCATTTAAAGAGGACAAAAAGTAGGTATAATCAAGGAAAAAGGGAGAAAAAAAGGCTGTTGAAGAAATTCAGAAGAATTTAGGTAAGAAAAACTTTCAAGGAAAGATTGGGATATCTAGTAATGAAGGTAAGAGTATGGACTTAGAAACAATTGTGTTTCTAATCACCTTGCACATATTATTAAAAAGTTAAAATTCAAACTAATGAGAATCTTTTCTTTCTGTGAATTACATCTAGCCTGATGCTGTTACTCACCCCTAGATTGGATTCAATTTTTTTTTCCCAAGTCACTGATCCAATATATTTTCCTGCTTCTTTGTTTGGTATAAACCACAAAGCAGCTAGGATTGGGTGAAGGGCAACAGGTCCTGACCAGGCTTTTAGTTTAAGCAGGATTGTTTGTGCTCAACAGGGTGTTGAGAAGTTGCCTTGCACATTGTAATGTGAGGAAGGTTAACAAAGAAGCATACATGCTACACACCAGGTAATGAGCAAAACACACCATTTTTTATTTTGATGTATGAATTTGTCACTTGACAATGTAATTTCTCTAGCCACTGGCAAAGTTACTTTGTTTTTCTTTATAGTGACAATCTCACACCATTTATCTCTCTGCAACTACTTATTTAGGGGAAAGAAAAAAAAAAGGCAAGAGAAACTTGATGTTCTTTATTTGGGATAGAATGAATGACAGTAGCCACAATGTGTGGATTGGATCCCTGCTGTGTTAGAGAAACAGCAGTCACCATAGTAGAGACGGTCAAGTTACCACTGACTTGTTAAAGGGTTAACTTTATTTTCTAAGACAGGTTCCAGCTTATTTCAGCTGGAAGTGCAGGAAAAAAAATACAGAATTSTTCTCTGTGATGCCACAGATCAGGAATGGGAGCTTTTATACCTGTTCTTGAATCAGATACTTTTCCAAGCTTCTTGGTGTAGCCAAATTTCTTATATAGACATATACATAGGCAAACATACTTAAGCCCGGTCTCATCCATGGATGAATTTTGAGCTGTTATTGAGAAATGGAAAGCAGACACTCAGAGTGTTCAGTCTAAGATGTAAATTAGCTAATGACTCCAGAAAGTTTTTCTGCCTTGAAACCTACATTACATGTCCAATTGTAGTTGACATTTGTCTACATCTCTGAATAAAATTAATGAGGAATCATGTATAAAGAACACATTCTCTCTATCCTGAGTGTTTTACATCTACTAGGTCTAGCCTTTCTGATGTAATTTTGTTGTATGTTTTTAACTGTCTGTTCTTTTCTTTCTACAAGCTTTGGAGTTAAAGCCAAGACAGTCTTCTGCAGTTCTTGAAGACTATGTTCTGCTTTAATTTTGTATAAGAGAACACTTAGGTTTATTTCAAAGGCTAGTTACATCTCAACATTTATTTTTAATTTCTTTTGTGGTAATACTGCAATTAGAATCTTTCTACAGCACCCAGAAGTGTAGGAAGACCAAGCTCCCCTTCCACTTTGCTTGCTATTCCTATATGCCTCCTCTTGTCTCCTWGATTTCTGCTCCAGACATTTTTTGATCTGTATCCTTTCAAGTAAACAACTGTCCCAACATTACCTTTTTCTCTGCTCTCCTGGACTCTACTAGGTATGTAGCTCAATAGACATAGTGAAGTTCTTACAAATTCTTTGTCTTAATAACACTTAATAATAATTTTACTGCTTTATGCTCCACAACACCTTCTTTCCTCTTTATGCTACCAARTATTTTCATTTTCATCTTTAAAATGTTTAACATGAAGATTATTTGGTTTTAGTTGTGCRGAAAATAGTAGGTGTTTGTGATAGTTTGTGCTACAGAGACCATGTTATCAAACWTTTGTGACACATATTTATTTATGTGCGAAAAGGAAAGAAAACTAAGTATCTAAAGGAAAGAAAAAGAAGTAATCCCTTAATGCTTTGAAAATTACTTCATTTCTTATATACTAATAAGGCTGAGCAGAATACAATCCTGAATACCTGAATTCAAATAATCTATTACCTTGTGTTGCTTACTAGAAATGAAATGCCAACATGCATATGCACAGCTGGTGTTGAGCCACTACCACAGAGATAGCTTCCCAGTAGTGGTTAGACCAACTATTAAGAGGCAGCAACTATAAAGAGATAAAGGAGATAAAATGCAGAGCATAGCTCAGAGTAGTGTAAAATTACTGAAATATATTAGGAATAAAATACTGTGCTGTCAGACAATACCCAGGTCACCAGTTCCAAATGAAATCAGTTTCCTTTGATGAATAAAGTATTCATGCTGTGCTATGTATTGCTCTTCCTTTCTACCCWGATGTGTTCCACTATGTCTGCATATGAACCATTTCTTCTCCTAAGTTACTCTGTAAAGAGGAGGGGTTCAGCGCTTTTCATATTAACACAAACCAGTCATTAGACATGAAAGCACAGAGTGGATAAGACTGTAGGGCTAATCAAGGGGTAAATAACATTGAAATGCCTCCTTGCACTATTTTCCCAAAGAAAATCATCATTCAAATAGCTGAAATTTGTTTCTTCCTGCTGAACAGAGGAAACACAAATTAAATCATCAGTACTCTTATCATCTCTTATGGCCTACTCTCATCTCCTCAGGAGCTGCTGTACTGATGCTTTACACATGAAGTGATGGAAGTCAAACTTTTCTCCTTCCCATGGGTTATCTAATCACCTTGTCCTTGGTATGCCCTTTCCCATTTGACCCTGAGCTACAATAAACAGGCTGAATGAACTGCTCCAACCAGAGATGTTTTTTATTTAACATTTACTTATGTTTTCACCCTTCGCAAGGGCCTCCTTCTGTTTCATTTGGTGAGATTTCAATCAGTTATATCATGGGATAGACATGGCAGAGAAGTAAAGAGAAATGGGATGTGGATCAGTACAATTTCCCTGAAATTGCGGCCTGGTTTCCACTCAGCTTTGAGAGTCTTTGTCTATAAAAGCATTAGATCTATTACATTTGTAGCAGAGTGCATGTAAACTTTTAATCCAGCCATATGTCATGAGTGATTCCACAGTATGGGATCCAATGAGAGCACCAACGCATTCCACTATTTTAAGCTTTCCTAGGTACAATAGTAGTCCAATCCATCCTGTTCTACAGAACCAAAAAATTATACACAAACCCTAAATAAAAACCAAAACACAAATCTTTTTTAAGAAAGTAAAAGAAATTWTAGTGATACCCACCTGTCTACAAACATCAAGAAGTCTTGCATGGAAACAAGGGGAAAGAAAAACCAATACAGGTTTGCCAAAACCTAAAAATGTTCTAAAATGGGAGTAGTTAACTGCTATTAGAGCTAAGGAGAGAGGAAACTAAAAAGAGGAGCCTGAAATAACTGAAATAATAATTATCACAGGGGAACTACCTTAACCTCTGTTTCCCTTTAACACTGAGGTCTTGAAAACTTATCTGTGATGAGTCAGAAAGAAGACTGCAGGTAACCCATTGACTCCACAGGCCATGACTATGTCCTGAAGTTCTCTTGAATAGTCGGAATTGTGTTTGTGCTGCCACATTATCTGTCATTTCACCTTTCCCATATAATTTATTTTCTTCTTTTGCTTCATAATTAAAATCCACTTCAGCTGTTTTTCTGCAACACTTAGAGTAATCCTGAAACTGAAAAGGTAGTTAAAAGCCTCCAGCTGATTCAAACTGCCACATTTCCTGAAGGCATAATAAAAATTATATACTTCCATTGCCTTTCCAAGGGAAGATGGTTGGAGAAAAAAACCCAACATGTRAAACCCAAGCTGTATCTTCTCTTCTTGCAGTTCTTTTCGTTGTTTACGTTCATCTGTTTTCATCTCAGGTAATAGTCAGAGATCAATAACAACMTTAGCAACCTCAGCCCTCCTGAACAGTGATTTACTTATTAAGGAGATGTATTCTTACCTCCAAAAGACTGTCAAGTTGGAGGTTCAAAAAGAAAGCCCTGAAAAAAAAATCCTGCAGCTAGAAATGTAATAAGGTTTTTACCTTCAAACTTTTATTAATGTTTTATATATTTGATGACTGAAGKTATTTTTATGTATTTTTAGTAAAACTTATGAACCATAGTTAAAGATTTAATGCATGCCAAGCCATGCATATTCAACGTAATCAGGTCAAGATTTTTGACTCTGAGGGCCACGTACTCACAATGAAATAATACCTTGTAACTCTTATTTCATCGTCTACGAACACCTTCCGCCCATTTCCCCACCCTATGAATACTYTTCTTCCTTTTCACAGTAATCAAAACTAGCAAATCCTCTTCCTAATGCTTTCTGACTCTTCTTARTGATTCTTCATCTGATCACCCTTACATCTTCTCTTATCCTGGTGATCTTAAGCCCTGAAGCTGTTTCTGGGTGTTAACAGAGAAAAAGCAACCAAAGTAGTAAGAAAATATAATTAACAAGAGAAAGYGACTTCGTAACACTCCAATCTGACTCACTTTGTTTATATGTTAGTGGATTTTCAAAGCAGACGTCCAGATCCATTTGGGTTTTGTAAGAAAAAGAAAGCGTTTTTGTCAATGCAACCAGGAATAAACCTTGTTTAATGAAATTTAAGGAAGGATTTTGTGGGCGCCCAAGGTGCTGGAATCTTGGGCTCTGGTCCCCTGGCGCGAGCAAGAAGTTAAATGGGGATTTCTCTATGCATAGAAGCCTAAAAGTTATTGGTTGTTGTCTCTATGTCTCTCCCCAGTTGGACAGTTCCAAGTTATCCCCGCTCTTGGGGAAAGTTTTAAGAATACCTGTAATTCTTTGTTCAGAGCTTTCAGCTTCTGGTCCACAATAAAGTGCTGGTTGCTGGAAGTCAGTGTCCCTCTTCCTTATCCCCAAGATAAGGGGATATTTTTTTTGCTGCTTTCTTTACTGTTGTTAGAAATTCTTCCTCTCTACCCCGCAGGCTCGCATGYACGCATGGGACTGTCTGTGTCTTCCCCGCAGAGGAAGAACACCGCAGGTCCCACACACAGAGCCGGGACCACAGGCGCAGGGGGGAGAGAAGCCACGGATTCAATTCTAGCAGAGTGGCGCCCACATGTGTCGCAACCCGTGCGCAMTCAAGGACAGCGAAAACCCTCTTTTTATTGAGACGGGGGAGCTTATGGACGACCACTAAGGGTGACTGGGGGTCCCGCGTTCTAGTGGGGTCTCTGATCRCGCTGGTAATGGACAACCAGCAAAAACAACAGACACCAACCTGCTACAAGGGATATCACACCCTGGTGCTTAGGTTAATTTACCCTGTAGCGTGCACTCGCCAGTGAGCGAAAAAGATCTTGCGTGTTGGTGATTTGAAAAGCAGGGTTTTTTCTTTTATTTTCACGTTCTACGACACCAGGGGAAATGGGGAACATGGACAGCCTGTCGCTGTCCCATACGGAAAGGGAATTTTATGTTCATGTTCAACAGTTATTGTTAAAAAAATGGGAACTTGCGAGGAGCTTTTAAAAAGATTAATCCATTGTGTTTATAAGGAATTCAGGACTATTTCTTTAAAAAATGATTTCTTAGATGACATGGGCATGCATCTGAACCCAGTGCAGATGTGTGGTGACCTGAGTGTCTCTGAGTTTTTCCCTTTGCTCTCTGATTGTAAATGTGGCTGAGGAACTGGCCACAGCAGGTTTGAATCCGAGAGCACCCCAGTTGGAAATCCCTGACCCTCGTTCCGTTCCCCATGGCCCTAACCCCCCAATCCCGAATGGGGGGTGGGTCAGCTAGTGCAACCCACGTGGCTGTGTCAGGCTGCTACCATCTCCCGGGCACTTCCCAACCCCCCTTCTCTCCCTGCTGGGACGGCACTGGCCATGCTGTCCCGGCTCCTATTCCTTCCCGCTTTCCCTCCCCACTTCATCCTAGTTATGGAATCCCAGTTATGTTAACCCCYCTGGTGCTGAACGGACAGGGGAACCTTGTGGGTCCCACCACCCCCGGTCCCTGAGTTTGTGGTGGGAGGGGACATTCAGGGCTGCCCTGTGGCGTTTGAAATCCAAAATGGCAGCAGTGGGAGCTGAGTCACCGCTCCAGAGGCGCAAGATAGTGACAGGGGGTATTTTCACAAGAATACCCCACAAAATGGAGGCAGTGCAAGGGAATCGTTCTCAGCACAGGCAGCRGGTGACTCCACTGCCCCCCACATCYCCATAGCGCCGGGAGTTACTGCAGCAGGACACCCCCTAGGGCTCTGCCRCACAGCGCCGGGTCCTGCTCCGTGYGRCATGTCAGCACACGTGGCGCCGGGTCCCGCTCCGCGCGGCACGTCCCCACACGCAAGGAATGTACCGGACTGGTTGCCATTASAAGGTAGGGCAACCAGAAAGGGGAGAAGCAGCGGTCGAAAGGAAGCCATCTTGGCTTCCAGTACCAAGTGCGCCCCAGGAGCCCTGGTGCGCCACTGCCACCCCACGCGCCTCCTGTCTTTTTCAGACATGGAGGAAAGTGATTCGTCACTCTCGGACATAGACAATTATTGGGCATGGATCCAGGAGGAGGCTGCCACGGGTGGTGACTGCGATTTTTCAACTAAGATCACTGCATTCCCAGTCTCCATTAAGAACAGCCGGGGGGACTGCCATGTGGAGTGGATGCCTATACCCTACCCCGAGCTGAAGGAGCTCCATAAAGCAGCAAAAGCCCATGGGTGGAGCTCACATTACTTTCAAAATCATTTTGAAGCCACYCTTTCCTCTCATGTACTCCTCCCTCACGAGCTAAAGAACATAATGGGATGCCTATTGGCTCCTGCAGAGTACATGTCATGGGAAAGAGGATGGAAGAGGCAGACCACCCAGATAGTAGAGAATAATAATAGAGACCCCAGTAAGCCCAGAATAGAACTAGATCTTGCCTGGGGAGAGGGGAATTACTCCAAACTGAGGGACCAGCTGGCTCTGCCAGAGGGAATTTTAGCTGAGATCACAAGCGCAGCCAAAGCTGCGCTGCTGCTTGTTCCTGATGAAACCACCCCAACTGAGCACATTARTGCCATCAAGCAGGGWCCCAATGAGAATTTTATGAAATTCGTGGACAGSCTAAAAGCAGCATTAGAAAAGCAGGTTGAGAGTGTGTCAGCAAGGGCAGAACTGCTGGTTAATATGGCTTCATATAATGCTAATGCTGCGACTAAAGCCGTCCTTTGGGCCCTGCCACTCGAACCACCACCCACAATAGACCAAATGATCGAAACTACAGTGAAGCACSCAGCCTCTGAGAACTCAGTGGCTCGAGAAATCTCGAAGAGGGTGGCTGAGGGAGTCTCCTCTGTCCTYGCTACTGCAAGGGCACRAGATGATCGTAGATGCTTCATTTGTGGTAGCCCTGACCACTTTATKGTCGACTGCCCACAGCATCCAATGGTCCTTGATAATAGGCAAGACCAGTCAYGGGTAAATGCAAATCCAAGAAAGCAGRGGTGGCAGGGAAACCACCAGCAGAGCGCACCTCAGCATTGCACTCAGACAAAAATGATGTTGGGAGGTCCTGCAGTTTCCCTTGCTGCCAACAACTGCCAGTACCCAGGAGGCCAGGGGTCTCAGAGGATCAATTCACCAGATCCTCCCTCGCCACAGCCAGCAGCTCCACATGCAGGGAACTAGTGAGCCAGCTGTCAATTCACTTTGACAATGATGATGTTGGTATCCATACCAACAGGGAAAAGGTCACCATTTGAAGAGGCAGTAGATGTCCTGATTATTGGACATCCCGAAGCCCCGCCAGAGATTACTATCATCCCAGAGGTACTAACTTTACCACCTGGCAATGAAATTTGTGTCACTGTCATTTGCCTTGAATATCCCTTTTATTYAAGACTTAATCTGCCTATCGCCCAGGCTTTTTTATTGCCCCCATTGGACCCCAATGAAAAACTGYTTGCCCCTGAGGTGTATTGGACAGAGTATCTGAATGAGGACAAGCCTAGTTATCACTGCACACTAAGGGTTGATGGAGTTGATTTCCATCTCACCGGGGTCCTAGACACAGGGACCGATGTCTCCATTATTTCATACAGCGTTTGGCCAAAAGACCTAAAATTAGAAAGACCAAATGACAAGCTAGCAGGCATTGGGGGTTCTACCTGGACTTGAAGGTCCAAAGACTGGGTACAAGTTGAGGGCCCCGAAGGGAGGGTGGCCACTGTAAGACCTTTTGTGATTAAGACACCAGCAGCAGAACCCATCGTTTTGTGGGGCCGAGACATCCTAGAACAGTGGGGAGCCTCCATCAAAATTGGGAACCAGGTTTTCTAGGGTGGGTCACTGGAGAAGTGCGCTTCCTTTGCATGCCTAAACTGTCCTGGACCAAGGACGAGCAGGTTTGGGTGAACCAGTGGCCCATGTCTCAGGAGAAGTTGCGCRCATTAGAAACCCTGGTGGACGAGCAGCTGGCAAAGGGGCATCTAGTTCCCTCCAACAGCCCCTGGAACACGCCAGTGTTCGTCRTCCYGAAACCTGGGAAAAACAAGTGGAGGCTCCTCCAAGACCTGCTCAAGGTCAGTGCTGTGATTGAAGAGTTTGGCCCCCTTCAACCAGGTCTACCCTCCCCATCAATGCTACCAAAGGACTGGCCTTTGGCCGTTTTGGACATCAAGGATTGTTTCTTTAATATACCCCTGCATCCGGTGGATGCGCCACGTTTTGCTTTTTCCATCCCCTCCCWCAATCGGAGTGAACCGCTACGCYGCTACCATTGGACCGTTTTGCCACAGGGGATGAGAAACAGCCCCAGTATTTGCCAGTGGTACGTAGCCACRGTGGTCTTTCCAGTGAAGAAGAAGTTCCCAACGTCGATTATTTTCCACTACATGGACAATCTACTCCTTTGCTCCCCGACTGATGAAGAACTGCAACGACTTCTGGACGCGAMCTTTTAAGCTGTAAAGACAGCGAGATTCAACATACAGCAGAACAAGGTCCAAAATACCTGGGGCTCCAGCTGGACCAATGATGGATCAAGCCTCAACCGMTGAAGATTCAGTAGAACCCTAGGAYRCTGTAKGACCTACAACAACTGTGCGGGTCAATAAACTGAGTGCGGCCCGTGGCTGACCAGAAGCATGGGCTTTTGTTCTACCTGGGAGAGCGGGAAAGTTYTAATGAGGATATGAATATGCATGCAAGCCCAAAAGCTACTGGTTGTGGCCRTGCTGTCACTCCCCGACTCCTCTGCATCTGATTGGACARTCCTGTGTTATCCACGCCCAGGACCAGGGCCTTAAGAATACTTCCCATGCTGTACTCSTCGCTTTTGGAGGACAGCAGCCTAATAAACTGTCTGTTCTCTGGAAACCAGTGTCCCTTCATCCTTACCTCCGAGAAATCCTATTTATGTTAGAATCTTCCCCTTCCCTCCTTCCTGCAGGCTCACACGCACCCATGRGACCGCTGGCCATTCCCTGAGAGAAAGAAGCTGGCAGGACCCACTCACACACTAGCCAGGACCACAGCAGCAGGAGGGAGAKAAAAYAGGAACTTTTTCTAACAGGGGCCATTGCTGGGAATCTCCTCAGAAGATCTAGCRCCGTTATTCAACCTGCTGCCTGGAGACCCAAGCCCGAGTTCGCTCAGGACCCTGACACTGGAAACGGAGAAGAGCCTTGAGATCATGCGGGAGGTGTTGCAATCACGGCAGACCAACAGGTTTGATCCCAAGCTGCCTTTTTCTTTGGCAGTGTTGGGAAAAATGCCACACACCCACGGGTTGGTATTCCAATGTGCAGAGGGAACGAAGGACCCCCTTCTGATTATAGAGTGGGTCTTCCTTCATTCCCGACTGAATAAAACCATCATGACTCCTCAGGAGCTTATAGCTCAGGTGATAATGAAGGGAAGGGCACGCCTCTGCTCCCCCGCAGGGTGCGATTTCACAGACACATATATGTACCAATTGGCACAGTAGGGGAATTAGAACATTTAATGCAGTTCAACACTGGTCTCCAAATTGCCCTAGACACCTACTCGGGACAAATTTCGATCCACTATCTGGCATATAAGTTATTCAAGGCATCGCTCAATTTAGTTCCTAAATTTTGGCAAAGTGGAGCCCCTTTGGCTGCTCTAACAGTCTTTACTGACAGCTCTGGTTCTTCCCATAAGTCAGTTGTGACATGGGAAAATCCCAACACTCATCAGTGGGAAGATGATGTTGAGGTTGTTGAGGATTCTCCCCAAATTGCTGAACTAGCTGCCGTGGTTAGAGCTTTCAAATGGTTCCATGACAGACCACTTAATGTGGTCACTGATTCGGCATATGTAGCTGGAGTAGCGATGGGAGCCAAACACTCAGCTCTCAGAGAAGTCAAAAACGAATCATTATACAGGCTGCTTCATATAATGTACGAAGTTAGTACAGTTGATCTCCCGCCACAAGCATCCATTTCACATCATGCATGTGAGATCACACACTGTCCTTCCAGGGCTTTTAGCCAAAGAAAATAGGAGAGCAGATGTGTTGACAATGGCTGTCCAGAGGTGTAATGTCCCCAGTCTCTTCCAACAAGCCAAATTCTCCCGTGACTTTTTCCACCAGAATTCGTTTGCCTCGATGAGGCAGTTCCAAATTACAAGGGAGCAGGCTAGAGCTATCGTGGGGACTTGCCCTCACTGCCAGCCATCCCAAGTGCCTTTCCTGGAACGGGGGTCAACCCTCAGGGACTCAACTCGAACGAAGTATGACAAACTAATGTGACCCATGTCCCATCTTTTGGCCGCATGAAGTATGTGTATGTGTCTGTCAACACTTTCTCCGGAGCAGTTTTCACATCAGCTCACTCCAGACAAACTCCAGCACATGATGCATCACTTCATGCTGGCGTTTGCCACACTTGGGGTCACCCAACGGGTGAAAARTGATAATGGCCCTGGGTACACCAGCCAAAAACTYRCAAAATTTTTTCAGGATTGGAGTGTAGAACACACCACCAGCATACCCCATTCACCCGCAGGTCAATCCATCGTGGAGCGAGCCCATCAGACTCTGAARAGAGTCTTAGACCAGCAGCGAGGAGGTGCAGAGGTCAGTCCTCCAGYTGAGAKGCTCTGCAAGGCTCTGTTTGTTTTGAACTTCTTAAATTGCTCAGCTCAAGAGCTGGACCCCCCTGTGATAAGGCACTTCTCAAATTCGGCACGAGCTAAGCTTGAGGAGAAGCCRCCTGTGCTKGTCAAAGWCCCTGAATCCCTATAACTAAGGGGTCCATTCCTGATGGTGGCCTGCGGGTGGGGGTATGCCTGCGTGTCCACCCCCGAGGGGCCYAAATGGGTCCCCGAGAAAAACATTAAACCTTATGTTGAACCCCTACAAGACACTAATGATGCCTCTGAGTCTCCCATCCAGGAGAAAGCAGGACCACCAAAAAAGAACTCCTGGAAAAGGAGAAGAAGGAAAAGGAAAATCCAAAACAGAGATTCTCCTCCAGGACAGACCCAGCCACAAGTAGCAGGCCCCCTCAAAAGTGCCAGAACACCTGCATTAGCCTCCCCCTCGGGAACCTAACTCATTTGCAGCATAGGGGAGGAGGGGAGGAAGCAGGATGTGCATCGGTCAGGTTGGGGGGAGAATGGGGAGGCAAAGGCCTAGTATAGGTCAGTAGGGGTTATAATCTGTTAAAGATTTTTCTAGACAGCAGAGGACAGCCCGACTGCTGAGAGGTGGAAAAGAACCTGCCCCCCAAAAGGAGTAGATGCTCGTGATATGGACCRTCTTTGCCCTGCAGAGGTGATCCTTGACTGAGTCCAGCAGTTGAAAGAAGAGAGTCCTCCAGGGGGTGGGAGTCATTTTTCGGGATTAAGGGCTGGGCTACTCCTGTTTTGTTTGTTTTAGTATTAGTTGTTATTGTAGTTATGGTCGTGTTGTGTATATTTCCCTGTTAAATTAATGGCTCTAGTAAGAGCCCTGCTCGTGCCATTTTAGTTAATAGGAAAGGAGGATTCTGTGGGCACCCAGGGTGCTGGCACCTTGGGCTCTGGTCCCCTGGCGCGAGCAAGAAGTTAAATGGGGATTTCTCTATGCATAGAAGCCTAAAAGTTATTGGTTGTCATCCCTATGTCTCTCCCCAGTTGTCTGTACCTTATTGGATGGTTCCAAGTTATCCCYGCCCTTGGGGAACGTTTTAAGAATACCTGTAACTCTTTGTTCGGAGCTTTCAGCTTCCGGTCGACAATAAAGTGCTGGTTGCTGGAAGTCAGTGTCCCTCTTCCTTATCCCCGAGAAACCCTTTACTGCTGTTAGAAACTCTTCCTCTCCACCCCGCAGGCTTGTACACACGCACGGTACCGTTTGTGTCTTCCCCRCAGAGGAGGAACAYRGCAGGTCCCACATACACCAAGCCGGGACCGCAGGCGTGCGGGGGAGAGAAGCCGTGGATTCTAGCAGGATTCCAGCAAACAGTGGTCGGCACTGACATTCTTGAAACATAGCCAGCTCAAAAATTTCAGTCTATTTCTCTTGAGCAAGTCTGTATTCAACCTCTGAACTAGATACCAGTCAYAGGTGTTCAAAAAAAGGACCCCAAACATCTTGCATAGAAATAGATACAAGAGATACTATAAAATAGAAACAACATATCACAGAGCCAAAACCAATATCAACAGTTTTCTTGTTAAAAAAAAAAATGCTGACAACAGCATGTCAGCTGCCAACTAAAAATACAGAGTAAGTTCATATTAAGGACAGTCTCTTCACAAAAGCAACAAACCCTTTAGGAACAAAAGATTTGCATTCAGAATACATTAAATTAAACTTTTTCTGATCTTTTACTGTATTTAAATCAGCTGTTTTCTGAAACTAGAGAAAAAAATTGCGTATTATATTTCTTTGTGCATATAATCTGTTTAAAAATATTCCTTTTCTTTGGTTGATTGGTTGGTTGGTTGGTTGGTTGGTTGGTTGGTTGGTTGGTTGGGTTTTTTTCTCCTTGAAAGGAAATTATCATCAGAGCTAAATTCCACCCAGACTTCTGATTCCATATGTAAGCTTCCTTGGGCCATTGAGCTTTGGGAGTAGGAAAGTGATCACAATCAGAAAAAAAGGAAAATTTGGAAGCTTTCAAAAGTGCAAGATTGTTCATGGCAGGGAAGTATTTAATGACTAGACAAATTCTAYGAGAGGAAAAAGTTTAGAGTAAGCAAAAGAACAGTAGAAATAAAAAAACCAAGGAACAACAATGGGCTTGTCTATGTAACCTTGGATAAAAACTTAAACTATTTTGTGCCTTTATTTTACTCTGTTAAGCAAGACAATAAATTTCAATAATACATGAAAATAACAAACYATTTTATGATTAATGAACGCCACTGCACAAAAGGGAAGAACAGTATTATTTGTGTTCACAACTGAGACTCCTAAAATTACTGACAGATCATAGTCTCCTGCATATTTAGCATAAAATTGAAGGATGACTTGGGAAGGCAAACTGTATTTTTCTTTCCATGAGAAGATTATCTCAGTATGAACATTTGTGTTTTCTCCATACTGATTGATCAGTACAAATGCAAAAAATTTGAACAAGACTATAGTTCTGGTTCAATCTCTAGAAARTTTAAGGATATTAGACCACTTCATGTCCTCCACTTATTCTATACACTGAAATTATCTTCTTGCTCTAGTTCTGTATTTTAAATAATTAAACTCACTTRTCTTTTTAAGTTATCTCTTTTTTTACCTTTAGAAAGGAAGCAGGAAGCTACAACTACAAATCTTTTTTTTATCTTGTTAGTGCTCCCCTGAATCGGGTAGGCCTTTTGACAGTCCATTAAAGCCTAAGTGCATTGAATCTTTGAGAGRCTACAACTAGTCTGTTAGTTCTGCCTGATCAGGTGCACATAAGGTACTACAGAATCAGATTTGGTCATGTTGGAAAGGACCACAGTGGGTCCTGGTCCATCCTCCCTGCTCAAGATTCTAGACCACATGGCACACAACTGTGTCCAGATGGTTCTGAAATATCTCCACTGAGGGAGACTTGACACTTCCTCTGAGCAATCTGTTACAGTGCATGGTCATCTGAAATATAAAGTTCTTCATATTCAGGTAGAACTTCCTGTGCCACAGGTTCTGCCCATTACCTCCTATTCTAATGGTATGCACCACTGAGAAGAGCGTGACTACATCTTCTTGGCACCAACCCCTTTGAATTTTTATACATATTGATGAGGTCCCCTCTCARTCATCTCAAGGCTGARCAGGTCCATGTCCCTCAGCCCTTCCTTGCAAGAGCAATGYTTCCATTCCCAGTCATCCTCACAGCCCTCCCCTGGGCCTGCTGGAGGAGCTCCATGTCTCTCGTACTGAGGGGCCCAAAACTGCTCACAGGACTGCAATGGGGCTGCACCAGGGCTRAACAGAGGGGACAGAGGGGGATCATTGACCTCAACCTGCTGGCAATGCTCCTCCTAATACACCCCAGCACTCCTTTGGCTTTCTTGGCCACGAGGGCACACTGCTGGTTCACATACAGCTAGTTGTRCACCAGGATCCACAGGTTCTTCTCCTCAGAGCTGCTTCCCAGTAAGTCAGCTTGTGCTGGTGCCTGGAGTTATCCCCCCTTAGATGCAGGACCCTGCATTTACTCTTCTTGAATTTAGAAGATTCTTCTCTGCCCATCTGTCCAGTCACTGGTGAACAAGTTAAATAGCAATGAACCGAGTACAGAACCCTGGGGCAAACCTGTAATGAAAGGCCTCCTACTAAACTCTGTACCACTGATCACAGCCTTTGGGAATCTGTTACTCAGTCAATTCTYAATCCAGCCTAGTGTCCATTCATCCAACCCACTCTTCTTGAATTTTCTAATGAGGATGGTTTGAGAGTCAGTTTCAAAAGCCTTTCTTCATTGATTATCTTAATTGACTTCTTTTTTTCCTTATCACTTAGAAGCTGGAGTAACTAAGTATTGATATTGATACACTGTACATATTTCAGTGTGGGATAACTCCAGACATTTCTGTGTTGYATTTTTAAATTTATACCACTGCAAATATAATTAAGATCTAGTTTTCACTTTCATCAAAATCCTGTGTACCATGCTACAATTTCATCCTGAATTCTGGAGTGAAAACTGAAGCAAAGACCTTTGTGTCCTGGGATTGTCTACTTCTGGGTTTTTCAGCAAATGCAGATGCCATAAGTATCAATAAAATAAYATATTCAATTTGAAATTCACTAATATACTAAGTAAATGTACCAAATTTCAGATATTGTGATTGCTTGYGTAGATCCCTAGTATTTTAATGTTTAATTTTAAATTCAAGTCCAATGTGATCTAGAACACCTGAATGATACCCTCTCTTTAGTACACTAAAGCTTTTTAKTACCCCCTCTATAGTATACAAAAGGTTGTTGTGAATACAAGAAATTAGAATGCCRGAGATGCATATTGAGATATGAACACCTAAGTGTGATTTCCAGGTTTTTTCTTGGATGGGAAAGATAACTCTTTTTAAAATCTCCTTTATAAGAAAATGATGGAGAAAGAATTTGAGGAAAGAGAGAATCAAAAAGCTAATTTTCAAATCAACATGGAATTGGAGAAATAGTTGAACTGAAGGGCAGAGGAGGAAGAAGAAAGATGCAGGCATGCCTCTGCACTTCTGAACAATCTCTGCTTCTTTTATACAAAAAAGTACAATTTTAGGTATGTCTTTTTCATTTCAGCAGAATAGTAGGCAGTGCATTTTTTATTGTTTTATACATCYAAGTACTTTTGACTTTATTCATTAATATATATCAATGAGTTKTTCAGGGATAATTAATTAAGTAACATTAGACATAATAACAAATGTAAAAACTCAACAACCTCTTATGAAAAATGTCTATTTGACAACATAAGTGATAGACTTTAGATAAGTACCAAAAATGTGGTTTTTCTATGTTTGAAGGTCAAGTTGCACTCATTAAGAAGTCAATTTCAATATGGTCCTAGTATTTACCACTGTACCAAGTAATGAATATATCAGCTGAAATGGCTGAAAACAAAAACAGTTTTGAATGGTCACAGATGAAGTGATACCAAATAAGCCTCAAAATTATTAACTACTGAAATGAGGCAGTTCTCAGGCTCTCAGTCTGGTTCTGGATTATAATACAAAGCTTCAAATTCAGGTATTGACGGAATTAAAAGCAAAAAGCYCAGGACTCAGAACAGACAGTACCAGGGATGACTAGATAATTCATAAGGCGTTAATCTATTTATCAATTTACTCAGCTTCCAAAAATCTCTCCAAAKTCTATACCTAGTTTCATACGATAACTATCAATAACTAAGGAGGATAAAACACAATCAATTCCGTGAGTGAAGATAATGCAAAGTACACGCTCATTGTCTGTACCTAGGCTGGGGGAAAAGTTACTCTGGTAGCTTGACTTGTTTCCTCTTTTTGAAAACTGCATGTTTGATACCTAGGTTTTTTGTCATTAAAAAAAAAAATAAAGAAGAAAGAAAAAGGAAAAAGAAAAAAAGTAGACTTCACTGAAGAATGGCAGGATAGACATGTCTTCAGATAGGYTCTCTCATTAGAACACAATGAGCTTCCAGTTATTCTGGCAGTAACTTTCACTGATAATTATCTGGAAAGGACTGCTGGTGTTAGGAAAATTGAAATGAAAGAATCTCAGATTCAAGGGTATGAGGTCAGGTATGTGCTTGCTTGGATTTAATAGCTGATCTGGAATGACTAGAGCTTCCTGCATAAAAAGTGCACTTTTGTTTGACAAATGCCTGGTTATATGCACACATAAAGAACTTATCTGTATTCATTAATATATACCTTGAAGTTGCCTTTAAAGCATGAGGAACCATTCGTTTCACTAACATTTTAGGATTTAATCGCATTTTGAAAAGAACAATAGGYTGATAACTTGCAAATAATTTTAATGAAATATTTTGGCTTTAAATGAAGTCTGTGATTTGGAAAAGTTCATATTGCACCTATTTTAATGTCATACCACTGTATTTGTTTGTGGATTTTGACTCAGTTTATTGAGTGCTAAATTGAGTTTCTCATTGACCTGCATTTCTATATATGAAATTAACAGTGGATAATTCAAAAGACCATCTATTTATCTGTGGCTAGGTATTTTTTAACAAATGCTTCCATCTACATGTCTAATAACTACATATTTTATTACAATATACTATCATTCAGCAGCCTCGAAATCAGAAATACACCTGTTTTTCTTGCTGTTACCGATCAACTTTTTTTTAGCTGTTTTATTGTACTTTTCTGTTTCTTATCCTGTTAATAGCAAGGAAATGAGGACAAAGAGTAGAAATTATATTATTGTTCATTRCTTTTAATTGAAACAGAGCTCGTGTACCAAAGTTGATTCCTTGAAATGTTAAAGCCATCTCATCTTGAGTTTATAGGCCAAAGCAATAGCAAGAAATCTGCCAAAACACACACTATCAGAGAAATGAGAGCCAATGAGAAAAACTAAGAAAATGTCATGGTAAAGACTATTTTGCATCCATTTAATCCAATACGAAACAACACAAATGTTATTATACCAATGTTTAACACATTTTCTTTGTTGTAATAACTTTAGGATACTTTAAATCTCAATACATATATATGACTTATATATAACAGTAGGATCCTATTTTCTGACACTTTCACAAATATATTAATTGACATTATCAAGATGCTTTACAATTCAAGTTCACTTCCTTAAGATTAATAATTATCAGAATTAGATATTAAATATTCAGGATTAGTTCATCCTTACAAACAATAACTGAACTGCAAGAATTATGCACTAATAATAATATAAAAAGATGATGAAAGACTGCAGATAGTGTTTACATACAATCTAATAATTATTTTAAATTTTTGAATTATTGTTAGATATTTAGAATCTTAATTTGCACACAAATGCCCTCAATATTAAATGGGGATATTATATTATCACTATTATAATTATTAAATATGGCACAACAAAAGCAGTCACGCTGTCTAGTTATAATGGATCACTAGTGCCCCCTTCTGATACAAASTAAGAGGAAATATCAAAGTTTTGCAGAGTACACTTCATGTTACGCTGTAATACCTAGAGATTCCTTCCAGATATGTGTTATTTTTAATRCAGGAAACCTATTAAGACACTGGTAATCAATTGACCAGCCTTATGTTCACAATGCTAAGCACTTTCACATTACTAARCTATATTGTAAAAGGGAGAAAAAAGATAAATATGGAAAATTAGGTAATGCACTACTGAAAATATATTAATACCCATGTGTTTTTGAGTCTGTCATTTTGTAGCATGACTTTTGGAATAAGTCTCAATTGATATTGGGTTGGGGTTTTTTTAAATCATAGAAACACTTTATGTGTACATGGGAAACAATAAACTAGAGATACAATCCAGAATTAATCATGTTGAATGTCATATTGCCAGGTTTGTACAGAACTGGTGCTGAGGAGAATAAAGACATGCTCATTCATTATAGTCCCTTTTCTTTGACTTAATATAAAGGGCAAAAGGCAGGATGACAGATTTAAAAGATATTGTCTGCAGCATTGATTGCACTACATCGATACTTTTTTTGTAACTGCATCTTGATGCTGTTTTGTGTGCAAGCTGTGTGTTCATTCCTTGCATTATTTGATATTACATACTTCTTACTTTGGATTACAATTATTTCCTAGTAATTACCAAACTGAGGTCTTAATTTATGTATTACAATAGTAAGGAAAAAAAAGTTTCTTCTTAATTTGAAAAAAAAATTTATTTTGTCATGAAGAAAAATTTTAAAAAAAAATTTAATTTTTTTTTGTATCTTGATCTAGCCTCTTTTTTGTTTGTTTAATATTTTATAAGCTTATACTCTATAATAAAGTTCTACAACCTTCTGTAAAAATACCACAAACAAWTCAACAGCAGATTTCAGAGATACAAAGAGGATCCTGGTACTTGTTTGGGAGCTGTTTGTGTAAAGCTAGTCCACAGTCCTTGAGATTACATCAGGAACAAATTACTGYTGTAATCAAAAGTGTCGACTTAAAACAGGATCTTAATAAGCTTGAAAGCTAGTATTTATTGAGGCTAAGCATATGTTTTGGCTGTGAAGTGCCTCTCTCAAATATTTTCATAGTAATTCTTTGGAGAAATAATGCTCTCTTTTAATTTGATGTTTCCTCTTTCTGCATCTGGGTCTGAACATATTCCCTCTCACCATAATCACTTCACACACAAATATCAAGAGATTCAGTTTTCTGACATAGCACACTAGCTTCTGCTAACTCTTGCACTAAATATATTTGGATCTGTGCTTCGTGTCACAAATTTTAAGAGGCTGATTTCATGAAATATGGCAAAAGCAGAAGCTATAGAATTTCACCGGCAACTGCAGATAAAAATTTGGGGTTTTTTTAACAGAAATCAGAAAAGTGTTAGTTATTTATCAAAACCTTGCCTTCTTCAATCATACTCTATACCTTATACTCTAAAGCATATAAGTTCTCTGTCAAATCACATTTTTTCAGGCAAATCAAAAATATGAAATACATATGTTGTACACATGCTCCTCAAATTCACCATTTTCATTTACTGGCTGTGTCTCTGTACTTGTCATTACATTACAATTACAGAAAATGCAAAAGATTGAAAAAAGAGAGGTATTTTAAATAAAAAAAAATCAGTTTGGAAATTTTCTCTGCAAAAAACAATTACATTCAGAAACTGCCTTGCCTCATCTTCTTCATGAGCATTCCCACTTACATTTCTAAATCAACTCCAACATTTTTAAGACTACATGACTGACACATTTTGGAGCTTGGATATTTTTGTACTTAGCTAAGTGCATCACTTCCATTACTCCAGAAAGGGGATGCTGGTGGGGAGATACCATTTCAAGACAGAAAATATCATATTAACAGGCAACAGGTGACCAAGCTGTCTGAGCTTGTCAGCTGAGCCTGACCTTTGAATTGTCATGAAGTATGAACACTAAAGGGAATCATTTTTTTTACAGTCAAAAGATGCAGAGGGAGCAATGCAGAGAGGAGTGTACCAATATATTGTGAGTTTTCTGTTTCACTGACATACTGTCCTTCCAGTCTTGCATGAGGCACAAGGCTGTAAATCAGATAGATGTCTGCCATTCACCTAACAAACAGTTATACTAGAAAAATGCTGTGGCTTAGAAAAAGAAGTAATTTTTTTTTTTTTAATTTAATAGCCTAGGTTGAATTCAAGAAAACAGTTTAGACGAAATTGTGCCAAAGCCGTTCTTCCAAAGCAGRTTTTTAGAAGCTGTATACAGAGAAATACACAAAATGTTCCATATTTCTTAAAAATATCACTTTATATTTKCTCTCGGCTTTTTTTAAGGCTAATTTTAAAACTGACTGAATAAAAAAACCTCTGACAGTGATTGTAACAATTTGCCAAGAATAAATGAAAATACAGTTTCAGTGGATGAAACTAGATGAYAACACATTATTGCAAGGATCAGTGATCAGCATAGACTATTTTGAGAGACTGKATGATAACCAATTAATCTCTTTTTTTTCATTAAAACAATAGCATGGCAAACTTACATAACCTAAGTGTCTCTATTTATAGCCATAATTTAATTTTGTTTCCTCTGGAAAAAAAACCAAGWGTCCAAGCAATAACATCTTCATGAAAAAAAATAAAGACTCATAAACCAAATAGAAAAATCATTCAGAAATGGCTCTTCACAAACTCATCAAAAGGGCTTTGAGGTACAGGGCAGCAAATGACTTTTTACATAGTAATAAGACTGCAGCAGGAAAGAAAWAAGATACCACAGAGCAGACTCTCATATCGGCATGTGGGTCACACACTGGGACCACAACACATCTGATAGAGATCAGTACTCACGTACAACTTAAATTTCAGCTTYGTAATTCATAGCTACTTGACTGCTGGGGAGCTTGGAGTCCATGGATGATGTGGGTGCTCAGCACACGCCAGGCTCWCTTCTGGTTTTACATGGTCAACATCACTGTTTTGGCTTCCCAGTGTCCATGCTGCAAGGAGAAATTAAGATCACAGTCACYACTTGCTTAAAATTTGATTGGCACTTTATGTTCAGCAAGATAATTTTTAGTGAATCTTGCATGATCAAATTTCCATATAAAATGCTTACATGTTCATGCAATGTGTGGTTCATGTTGGTGACCTACAAAGGTGGAAAGAAAAGAAGGCAGCTTTCTTGCAGAGTCTCACAAAACCAAAAARTAGCAGGACTTTCTCTACCATCTAAACCTTATCCAGGCCCTTCCGTTCTACTTCATCCTCTCCACAAAACACATGTGCAGCAGCAGCAACTCACTTGAGACAATGGAGCTTTTATCTGCCAGTATTTATCCAGCAGGAAGAAGTCTGTCTCRAAATGAGAGAAATCTAAGGTAAAAAATTCTGCAGAATTTAGAGGTCAAGGAAGCTCATGCAAATGAATTTGAGTTWATATTATTCTGTCCTTAATTGTGCTGTCCCTGGTACAGTTTACACAATGGCAATTAGTGTGTGCAATGTCTCCAAGTGAGAGTACAGGTTTGCTTTGGCTAACATCAATGGAGTGTTCAGTGGAGTCAGAATGTGGTTATTTCTGCTTATCTGCCAAAGTCTGACAATATGGCTCCATCRTCTCCTACCATCTTTGTTCAAAGTTTAATAGTTTTTTGGATTTTTTCAGCACAATGGCCTCAGCTTTCTCATACCTTCCTGTGCAAACGGTTGTGTGCCTGRAAAGAAATTGGAAAGGATGAAAAGGCTGGGTTAGCAAGCTAGGAAATGAATAAGGAGAGAAAAGGAACAACTAATTTGTTATGGGGAGAAGACTCCCTTGTGTTACYTTGAGCAAGCTTCAAGCTCAAATTCTTCTAGTTCTGAACCATATACTTTCTGCAAATAGATCTCCTTCACAGAAGACCCCTGATGCCTGGGGACAGCCACACACATACCAATGTTTTGAGACTTTTGCAAATTATAATTGCAGTAGTTCACATGAAAGTGGCRTTCACTGGCCTGATTTTTGGTAGCTGTAATTCAATCTGTGTGGTTTTGACTGCCCTCTCAAGGTCAGAGGTTGTAAACAGGAAGATGCTGTAACTGTCYATGATGGTTTTCAGGTGGAATTTTAGATTTGAAAGGGAAAACTAAGACCCAGATTTCTCTATGGTCTTTTAGAAGTCCAGTGTGCATTGCTAGAGTTTGTCCCCCTTTTTACATTCTTCAAACTTCCTCACCTTTCTGACAGACCAACAAGGTTACAGCAGAAGTGAAAGCTCAGTGTAGATTTTGAAGCTGGCACTCTGTGCCTAGTGAAGAGGAAAAACGAACAGCACTCAAGCTGCTGCACTGAAGATAATCACCCTTCATTATTCCAAACAAATTTTAGCAACACTATTCCCAAAACAAAAGGGAAGACTGCCTTAAAAGGTATTGGGAACTTAAAATCTTTCACTTGAAGAACCGTTGCAGACTGTGAATTGTTTTGCAGTTGGAAATGTGCAACTGACTGTAGAAATWTGTATGTGTCCATGTATGTCTGCTGTGTGCAAAATCTAGAGGGATTATTCCATGTTAATGAGAGCCAAGGAATTGCTCTAGCAATATCTTGTCTAAGTGAGAATCACATAATTCAAAGCTGGCCAGTGGCAGTTTTAAGTTACATGCCATTTTCAAAATTGTCTATTTGTGCCTATCTTTTGAGGAAAGAAAAGCTGCAAATGTACACAGTTTAGCTAGCCCCTTCTATTTTGCATGTCCACTAACYATTCTACAAAACAGAGTTGCAGCCTTAAATCCTGTAAGGGGAGTACATACTATTTCCTTAATGAACAAATACTGATTTTGCAGAATGAAACTTATAATACTACACAATGTTTCCCCCAGGTCTATTAAATGAAACTCCTGGCTATATGGTCTGTAAATCACAGCAGATTAAGCTCCTAGAGTCTGTATTCTTTCTCTTCTCTGACTCCTTCTGTTTTCTTCTGTAAAGCAGTGTGGAAAGGGGAATCTTTCAATAAAGAACAGTTGTTCTTTTCAGTAATTTATTTGTTTTAGTGTCCCTAGCACTGGAAAATGCAATAACTCTCCCAGTTTATTTTCTAAAATCTGTAAATAAATATAGACTAAAATACAGGGCCTTTCTGTCTGCAGCCACTCAAATCTGTAAGAATTTCTTTCTCTCACCATGCAGTAAATGAAAGTCTATAATGCATAACACTTTATAATAACTTAATTCACAATTCCTGCCAGTTTAYAAAGCAATTACTTAACAGTAACTCATAGAGTGTCCAAAACTGAAGATGCAGAAGAGCTAGGTCTGATTTCTTGAGTAACTCTGGACAAAGCTCTTGTTTTAGGTGAATTTTTTCAGCTTGAGTATTGCTCATCTAGGGTAGACATGATATAATACTAGGCTGCAATCTTTACACTGAGAATATCTGTATAAGAAAACATAAACTGCAAGAAAAACTGAAAATCTTTTTTTTACTACAGTTTTATTTGGATTTAAAATATTTTTCACAACATCAGTACAAATTAATCCACGTTATAATATTGCTGTTAGGAGGAGAAATGTGCTATTTATGATACAGATTGAGTATTCACAATCTTTCCATCCCTAAACTTCTTGCCATCCCAAACACCGAAAAGAAAARGTATAGAAAACTGCCTTAGTGTCTCTATTCAGTAGGTAATTAACAGGAAGCAGGTAATTAACAGGAAGATGGAGCCACCACAGAATTCCAGGAAAGCTACCCAATAACAAAATTAAGATTCTATGCAGATAAAGACTTCTTTCTTTATTTGACCCTTGACRAACACATGCACAAAATCCATAACTGTTGTGGCTTACTAATAAACTGAGGAAAGGCAAAAAATATTTCCTGCAAAGATTTTAAGGTAGCATGAGGCKTCTTTTTAAAATAGTACCATTAAATGTTGGCTGGAGATTGCAGTAGCAAAGATCCAAAAAAGCCCATCCAAGACAGTATTTTGCTTAAAATCATAAAATCTCTATAGAATGATTCACAAGTAGTGGGTTTCTTTTTTTTTTTTTTCAGTTCCTGTACCATAATTTCAATATGAAGCAAACCCTCAACATTTCATACTAACTACCATTTCTTTTATTCTCAAAGTAATCTTAGTAGGTGGAGGGAGGGAGGGAGGGAGAAGCAAACCTTTTAAGCATTTTCTATCTTGATGTGGGGGTGGAAAAAGAAGCTTGTAGAATCTGATAGTGACTGCCCCTCGAAAACAATAATTAGCTTGAGAAAAGCACAGCAGTTTCAGCTGTCAAAAGGCACGAAATCCCAGYGTCACCAGTTTGATCAGCTCATTGATAGGATATGCAAAGACCTGTTCAGAAATGAAGGAGCAGCAGTGATAGGGATCAGCATGTTTGTGCTATGTCAGTTTTAGGCAGTGAAAAAATATGATGATTGTCAAATTTGAAAAAGTAAAAATATATCCCAGAACTTAAACAGAACGAGTTATAGTTCTAAGGATGATGTCTTAGCTAAGCCTTGCCTTTCACTTTTCTGAAAGAATAAACAAAATRCAGGCTAAAATCAATTCATGAGCAAAAGAAAAGGAGAAAAAAGCAAGACAAAAATCTTTGTAAGCTGATCTTACTTGCCCCTTGGACATAAAAAAAATTAGTAACTACACAAAAGGAATTTTCCTTTAAGTTACTACCAGAGGAAGAAAAAAAAATATTCCAACACCTCTTTTTATTATCTTTTATTTACTGGCAGACTTTTCTGGTACCTTACAAATCAAGAGAGTCACAGTTTCTGCCACTGTCACCTTTGCTAAAATATACCCTGTAGAGAGACCGCATATTCACTCAGGTTGAAGGTCAAAACTTCAGGTTTTGTTTGTGTCTTTTGCAGAAAAACATATTTTTCCTAGTCAGCCAGTTTCCATTGGAAGCTGTGCATTTGTAAAATGGTTGGCTAAAGACTAAGAGCTCTCTTTGTGCAGGGTTCATCATTTGCTGTATTTTTACAGCCTGCTCAGCACGCCAGAGACCCAGCCTCCTGGGCTATGGCTGACCATGGACAGTACAAATACAAGAAATATTTGGAAAATGAAACCAGGGTGGGAACATATGAAGGGGATTGCAGAAAATAACTCTCCTTTTATCATCCTACAGCCTCTGCATATCCACAAACACACAGACATCCACAAATAAAATCTGAAGTATAAATCAGTGTACCCCCAGCTGCTGGAAAACCATCATCAATATTCTTACTTTGCGAAACAAACYCTCCAAGAACAACTTGTACCAGCAGTGCTCACCAGCCTGTCATTTCTGTATTTTAGGGGGAAGAAAAAAAACTTTATTGTAATATTGGAGGAAGAAAAGGGGGTTCTTGGCTTTCTTTGCATGGGTTTGAATGAACAGGAGCAATCATAATGGCAATAACCCTCCAACTGCAGCTGACTGTCTTATTCTAATCTGCTTTATGTACAGCACTCACAATGATGTACAGAATTTAAAAGGCCACAGGCCCAGCTATGCACAGAAACCCATGCAAACAGGGTGTTGCTTTGATTATATCCAATCAGCACTTTAGGAATGCTTTAAAACTTTGTTCCTACAGAGCTGAAACCAGAACTCTCTTTTCTTAGAAGCATTTTGCCATTTCTGTTTCCACATAAAAAAGAAATACAAATGCAACACAGATAATAAAAGCTGATCAAATGGAACTTTTTGATCAAAAAGGAACATAAATTAATTCAAGAACCATGCCATTTAAGAGACTTGATGCCTTCTGCATTGAATCGGGTCAAGTGGTTGAACTACTACTTTCCTGACACAAACAGAATTTTAAAATGTCAAGAAACCGCACTGGATATTTTCTAGTGATTTTCYGTGTATCTCCGGGAAACACAACACATATAATTTTCTTAACACAATTTTAAAATATGCTTAAAACTTTGCTTCCAAATATGAATATTGCAGACAGTGACTGAATTTAAGAAAAAAATGCTCTTTCATAGAAAACTAATTATATATTTTTGTGAAAAATAGCCACCTGACCTTTTCTCAGTCAGTTGTATTTTTGTCAAAATACAAGTAGATTAAAAGATATTCCTAGATATTTCTACAACAACTCACCTACATGTGAATTTTCCTTTCTACATCTAGTATCAAACATAAAACCTGTGAACAATTAAATAGGTAAATAAGATTTTAACTGCTTTTATTCCCTTAAAAGAAAAAAAAAAACAAAAACTGATATTATTAATTCTAAGATATAGACTATTTCAATTGCAGAACTTTTTGTGCTCCAAGTCCGGTGCATTAAGTGAAATGTTATTCAGTTAAATTACAGAATCTCTGGAAAGGCATGAAATCCTTCCAAAGGAAATCTTAATTATTAAGAAAACCCAGTTTGTAATTATTTCTCACTAATTGGAGAAGACAATATTTTTTAAACCTCCATATTTGAGAAGGTGCATCTATAATATTCCCGCAATGTCTCTTGGTTTTGAAATGTGGCATATTATTCAGCCCTAGTCCTTTGATGTGTGTTTTTCCCTCAATCCATGCTCCAACAATTCTGTCATACAGAGAACTGAAAATTAAGTTATTCTCACCAGCAATACTCCCCCACAAAGAATCTATCAAACCACAGATATAACCCTCAGAACAATCCCTGCCAGGTTTCTCATGCAAATGACGCAGAAAAACTTACAAGAGCACTTTAAGATATTGAGAACCCTTCAATACAACCCAGTATAATAACTTTTACTTGCTAATTTCTATGGGTCAGTTGCAAAGGAATAGACCTGTCAATCTTTTTCAGATGTAGCAGAATTTGTCTGTCTGCAAACAGGGATGCTTTGTTGTTGCCATAGATACTAATCCTCCACTTTCCTTCTGTTGACACAGCTAGTCACACTCTAAACTACCTGATCACACTTTTAATAGGCAGCTGACTCCAGTACCATAAAATGCTCAAATCAAGTTCACAACACTTGACGCATCCACTGTTGCATTAAAAAAAAACAAAAACAAAAAAAAACAACAAAACCTAATAAAAATTATAATAAAGTGTTGTTTAAGGATAATTCTACTAGTCTTGWCAAAAAAAGTAGATTGCATAGAAATAGTGCCAGTCTAACAATGTCTTTGCTCAAGTTCCAACTTAATTATATTACTCTAAGTGAATAAATTGTTATAATAAAGAAAACATTTTTTTGAAACGGCTTTTTTTTATATCTCAGATACATGTTTCCTTTAAGCACTAATTGATTAAACATGTAAARTAGTATAACAGTTACACAGGGAGTAATTTTTGCTTCTTTTCACAGAATTCATTATATTATATCATTTTCAAAGTTTAGAACCAGACAAGAAAACAAATGTGGAAGTGACTCACACCCTGCAATAAAGCTATGTTCTGAAAAAAGACAATTTTCAATTGGATTACTTCAAATTTTGTGATGTTTTAATAAATGTTCTAAAATTAAATTTTCTTCAAAGTCTATTCATACCTTTTTGGCTTGTGAATCAAATAATCAGAAATGAGCCTTTTCCTCTAAATAAAAGAAGAAAGAAAAGTTCAATACATTTTCATTTGCATGAGTTCAAATAATTTTACAAGTTTTTTTTTCATTATTTGTTGCTTAAATAAAAGGTGAAATGGATAAAAACATGAACATGAAAGTACATTAAAATGAATTATTTAAATTAAATGAACTTTCTGCTTCTAAAATGAGAGAAAATAGTAATTAAATATTTAACAATGGCATTATTTTGATGTTTATGGTATCTAAATTCTTTTCACGTTGGCAGCAAAATGTCTCTACTTCCATTCTTCAAGCCGTCTTCAGCCATCTTCAATCCTAAACTGCTGGTTCCCTTCCCAGTTCCTTCTAATACAGAACAAAAATTCTAAAGATAATTTTCCAAAGTTATTTTGCCCTCCTTTAACATATATTATAAAAAAGTTTGTTGTGACTCCTTCAATTAACAAGAAAAATTTATGTGTATCATTAATTACATCAGTAGAAATCATAAATCATCAGTGAAYGGTGCAATTAATTATTTTAAAGTCATGTGAAGAAAAATGACAGGGAGATAAATCCACAGACCTTTCAGATCAGAGTGAAATGGGAAGGAAAATGGAGAAGGAAGGATGCAAAAAAATCAGCAATAGTTTATGAATTAGTACATGAATTGTTTTCCTATTTTTACAGGGTTTATTAAGAGATTATGATAAAACTAACACAATCATAGAAGTCAAGAGTGTGTCCATCACAAGCCTAAATCTTCAAGGTTGCRTGTTTCTATTTACAGTATTGATAAATAAACTAAAAAAGATTCTTTTATGCTGTATTAGCTTTATGTTATTCTTTGTTTCGGAGAAGGGTAGCTAAAAAGCCAGAAAGATCAAGCACCTATTTTAAAAGTATTTTACCATCTTTGCTGCTACAATGCCAGTRAGTGATATGATGTTTTAATCAACTTTTCATCTGTGGAGGAAATTGATAGCATGAATACAAAATAGAAATTTTCTSTATGTATATGAGTCATATATGAATGATAGAGCCTACTAATTTAACCCTGTTGATCTTTTTCTCAAATATTTMTACTAAGAAAGATGGCTCCGAACATCCAGGAACATGTAGAAGAACAACGTGAGCACTGCATAACTCAAAACACAGGCTTTTCCTGAAAACTGTGACAAACAGATAGGCTTAGAAATCTCATTAATTTGAACAAAAGTTGCTATTCTTGCAATTCAAGTGTAGGTACTTTGCAAAGTGTTGCTACATGCACAGATACACAGAGATGAACAAATGTAGGCTGATGCAGTCACACAAATCTTTACAGAAAGTCAGATAGATGGAAGAAGGAAAGAGGGAGGGAGGGAGGGAGGGATGGAACCAGTGAGGGAGGGAAGCAGGAAGGCAGGCAGGAAGGCAGGCAGGCAGGAAGGAAGGAAAGCATAAACAAACCACTGTGGAATCTATTCTATAGGATAAGAAATTTTCAGAACTGAGGATTTAAAGTCTATGCCAACATTCTTCATATGGATATTTGCAAAGAAAACTATAGATATAAATTCTGTATGTACYCATACATACTTACATGTCTCTAGCAGCTCACGCAGTTCTAACTTCCTTTCTTAGCTGCAGTCAGAGGGCTTGGGGCAGAGCCACCAACACTTAYATTATAAAATTTTTCAAGTTCATAATTTAAACACAGTTTTTCCAAATAATAAATAGATATATATTATAAGAATTTCCAATTAATTTACAAAATACTGAAGTATTCACAGTTTTCACATGCACTGGGTGACACTTGACCCTGTTMCAATTTTCTTCCATCCACAGGGTATACATAGGGAATGCTAGAGTAGACACGTGTATGTGTATGAACACATAACTCAGCATCCTCATTGAATTACCACCTACAGAACTGGGAAAAGCTCTAATAGGGCACCAGCAATTGTACTTTGTAGAGGAGATAAACACWCTGCAGAATCAAAACTTGTGCTTTTCATCCTAATACTTGAAGGGCAATTTCAGACTGCAGAATTGATTTACAGCTGTGAAGAAGCAATGCCTGTTTTAAATCACTACATAGGACACCATGCAAAGAGGGACCCTGTAAAGAGAGAGCRTTAGTTCTGGGACTTTAAGCTATTCTTATCTCACAGGCACACAAATTTTACAAACTTCTTTAGATAGGCCAGCTAGTGAAAGAAAACTGCCCATCCTTTACCTACACAATTAAGGCCGGTGCTTTTAAATTCCTTATTTGTTCTAAAATTCAGTTGTGCGCTGTCACAATCAAAATTTCAGCAGCAGCTTAAATTTTATTCAGAARAATGTTTCTACTTCAGTTCTTGGTAACAGAACTAAAAATGAAACAAGAAAATTAGCCTTCTTCTAAGGAATCCTTACAAAAATTAAGGTTTTCTGTGAGTCTTGTACCACTGAGAGCACTCCACATTAGTTCTTGTCAGCATCAACAACATTATTATTTTTTGTATAGTATTGAACTTATCACTGTACACAGAGACAGAAAACTTTTACCTTCAGATGAAGATGAAGAAACATCTATCATTAGCTTTTCCAAAGATACAGGCATTTCCCTTGACCTTAAAAAAATATTCATTTACAGTACCATTCTTCTTTTTCTGRAAAGTGAGCTGTTTTTACCATCCATGTGATAAGTGGTACACACTAAACTAAATCATGAACAGGCCAGTTAGGATCAGTCAAGAGTTTTGGGTGTCAGTTACAAATTATCATTTTTTTACATTCAGCTGTACCTGACTACTCCACTCCTTGATTAATTCCAAGMGAAAATTAATAGGCTTACCCACTGAATAAACTGTATGTTAAACACAAAGTTAAATAGTTGGAAATTAGCTTCACACTTCAGTTGGAAATCATGTCTCCATTATGTTCTTTTCCCGTATAACCTTGTTTGTTGTGGTATACACGCTTTCCTTCACTCAAGCAGCACAGGAAAAGAAAGATGTGAGATTGTCTGYAAAGCCAGTTTTGCCCATGAAGGTCAAGTGCAACTCCAAATAGTCTAACATGGCCCCTAGCAGCCTAGTGGGTGAACAAGTATTAGGATATTAATTCCTAAACTCTCAAATGAGTTAAGACTAGTTGACCTTAGAGCATACTTTAAGAAGATGGCTTCATCCTTACTTGGATGTTTTAGCAAACCACTATTCTAGGAATTACCCTTTCTTCAGCAGTGTAGATAACACTAAACATACATGTTTAAAACCAGTCATTTTACTCAATCCTTTGGGCAAAATGAAATAATAGTGCAATTTTTCTGTTATAGGGGATTCATAGGAAATTCAGTCAATTGAGAAGGCCTAACTAAAAAAAAAAAAAAAAAAAAACAAAAAAAAAAACCAACAACAACAAACAAAACCCAAGGAAAAATAATAAAAATACTTTATCAGAATCTTTTTTATAATGCCCATTGGAACCATTGCACYGAACACAATACATTATATTGTGGAATATACCTTGTTTTCTTTTTTCCTCACTTCTGTTTCACTGGTAAAGATGACCTATCACAGATCAATTTCCCACCTTTTCCAACCCTTTTTCTTCCAGGTTGCACATTGCAACTTCCCAGTTTCAACAAAAGAAAGGATTTAGAGATCAAGGAATATTGATTTTATTCCAAAGTCAGTGCCATGTATCCTAAGTGTGCATCCAACAACAGAAGTTAATTTACAGTCATGCACATGAGACAATTAAGGACAAACCCTTCTGTCAGAGCTGCTGTTCAGAAACAGAAAATAGGCCAAATAGGCCAAAACCGACTTAACAAGACAGCCAGATTAACTATTGATGAAAAACAGAAAAGCAGACCCATCAAAAATTATTATAAATAYACGAGTCACAATCCCTTCACTTTATTTCAATTGATTGTCTCCCGTATCCATTTTTCTCAAAGGCATCTCACTGCAGCACGTAACCTATTTTCCTAAGTTCTGTCTGCTTTGCTTGGTCATAAAATRACTACCATGAACAATTCTAATGGTCATAGAGACTCTAAAGTCTTCATAAGTCTTTATTCATTTAATTAAATTCTAAAAGGACTTGTGAGGTAACCTAAAACAAAATTCATTGCACTCTTCATATTTCTTCAGTGACACTTTGTGCATCATATTGGCCCTCAGTCATGGTATAGATTTTCAATCATATGTTGCAGATTTATTTGTATTTATTTCTCTTTTGGTGTAAAAATTGTTTAAAATATGTTGCTTCTGTAAAGATGCAGTAGCAGTAGTAGCAGTAGCAGTAGCAGTAGCAGTAGCAGCAGTCAGTACTATTTTTTTTTCCACAAAAATGAAGATACTCCACTTAATTAAAGAAAACTCCTTGCTCCTGAGGAGAGAAAGGGATATTGAAGGGGGAAGGAGTGCATGAAGAGGTTTTCATTGTTCTTTTGKTTCTTTGTACTTTCAAAAAACACAGGTTTTGTTACCAAAAAGATTACAGAACTATATTGTGTCACTAATAAATAAAAGGATGTATTTTGTCTATTGTCAAAAGAACATGCTTTTGTCACTCTTAGTCCTCCTGAGAAATATTTTATTTCAAAATTAGACCAGTATTTTCCCTGTGTTAGTAAATGGTGGATCAGAATTGGTTTCAACTKGTTAACTGCATTTAGAAGTCAGTTCTTCTAAAATGTATTTTTAAATGTAGATTTTTCAGCTTTTGTCGCAATCCTCTCCCATTCAAAAATAAATCAAAATGGTTAATATATAAAAGTTCAAGATATGTGAGATTTCAAAGACTAATCTCTGGGAAAAATAAAACAGAGTAGCAAAAAACCATTTAACCAATTCTACTAGGTTTTGGGGTGGGAAGAGTAATACAAAAGGGGAGTGTGATGGTGAAGTCTGGAAAGTTACTTAAATGCTTTTCAAACCTACTTTAGACCTGGCTATGAATATGCTATGAATCCATTGTTCAAGTAAGATATTCTTCCTGACAAAATAAGTGAAATCTGTCTTGATTGACAGCTATGACAAAAAGTTCTGCTTGGCATCTGTGGGACCAGGATTTTTCTATAGGGATCTGCCCTGCTTCTTATTTCCTATCAGTTCAAGAAAGAATTGGCCTTATAGCTAGTTGCTTTGGCATGAAATGGAGTGGTATTTACCCCCAGAAAGGATCTGCATTAATCATATTCAGCTGGATGTGAAGAAGACATTCACCTACACTACGAACGCTTTTATGTGAGATAACTGAGGACTTTTGTACCCCTAGATCACTATATCTCCCTGGTCATGAGACAACTTGCCAAAACAATTTTGATGAAATATCATGAGCATGAATTAATGGCTTTTCATTAATGYCAGAAAATAAAATAAAATCCTGTTACTTGGGCAATAATGAGACAGAAGTTTAGCTAGTAAACTAACTGAATGTGAAGATTGGAGGAGGACAACATTGATGAATCAAATCTTTTAGATTTAAGAGGTGTTCTTTCACACTATAAAACATTTTGCACTGATTACTCAATAACATATAAGTGTTACCCCTATGGATATGCGTCTTACTGAAGTTGTTTATATGTGTGGCATATTTCACATTTGCAGAAGACCTGACCTAATAAGGTGGAAATTTGTAGAAGTGTTTCCTTTCTGTGYGCCTGCAACAAGGACACCTGGATCACAACAGCAGTGTCTGACTACTAATATTGAACAGACTCCTTTACAGCACATAGCGTTTGAAAAGCTAAATGCCTATATGGGTGTTTTTGTAAGAAAACTGCTCCCTCTGTTTGTATTCATTCATTGGCCATGGCTGATAGCCTCAAAATTTAGTATTGTTTCTGTATGAGTAGATAGGACTCCTGATTAGCAGTTTAACATCTGAGGATGTACCACAATCATCACTCCTTCCGCTGACAAAAATAATGTCTGAAAAGCAAAGATAGTTCTATTTTCCAGGAAAAAAGACTGAGTCAGTACTTTTAAAGGGTTATTTTTGCATCTGGTGAATTAAGCAATTCTTTTACTGCTGTATTTGTGGATTTATATTAATTTGGATGTAAATAGTAGAGCTCTGATGGGCATGCAGACAATCTTTAACTGTATTTCTCCTGACTGCAGTAAACTTCCAGATTACTTTATCTGCCTTTAATACTTGTTACTCTGTAAAAATATGCATGTATGTACAAACATTAACAGCTTTACAGTGAAGCCAGGATTAAAGAGGCTTTATCCTTTTATCTTTTTCATCATTATCAGCCACATGGTATGAGCTCCTGTATTACATGAAAAAGAACATCCCCTGCATTTAGATTATGGTAGTGTAGTCTTGTTATGTGTGCCTAGAGATATATTAAATAAACATAGTCCTGCTGTTTATTAGTTCTTTATGTATGATTAATACTTTAAAAAAAAAAAAAAAGCTATTTTAGAAAGTTTGGCTGACAGCACATTGATACAGTTACATGCAAAATATTTACTGCATAGCTGGAGATCACCTCRGATGAGGAATAACCTTTCTACACAAGCTTAGTAAACAGGCAGGTCAAGAAAGGTATGAAAACAATGTCCACACTGTGAAACTCCCTTTGGGTACATAAAGAAGAGCATTGTATAGCCTGGAGAGACATCTTGTCAAAGTTCAGAGTTAGGTTAAATTAGCTGAAGGCCACTAAACAGCTTTGTATTTTTGACATTTTTTTTTCACCACTTGCATGAAGGTAAAATGATCTTAGGAAAAGGAATAAGTTGGACTCAGGGGTTTTTGGGGGGGTTTTTGTTTGTTTGTTTGTTTGTTTTTTGTTTTGTTTTCAAATGTGATTTGGGCCAACAAGAAAAAAATCCTGCAAGACAAACAATAACAGAGGGCACAGATGAGCTGAAGTCCTTCCTGCTGATGGGAAAAAACCAGTWGCCCAATTGCACAGTCACACAATGAATTGTACAAGACCAGTATAAAGTCCCATGTAGCACTCTGCTGGCTTAGAATTGATGGATAATCTTCAGGAATTTTCTATACTTTCTGCTTATAAAGCTTCTTATATGTTTCCATAACAAATGTTATTGCTGTTGTTGTTATTGGCATTATTACTGTTACATTCCAATGTCTCTATTTTATGAGAAATATATTGACATTTTTATGCGGATTAAACCAGACTGATTTTCCTTTTTGATCTTTTCAATTTTGGGGGGGATTTTTAGATGAAAATTTAGTTATTTATGTGGTACTATGGACTATTTTCTTCAGTCTTTCAATATAATTTTTAAAAAATCTTATTCATATGCACAGAGTCTTGCATACCTAAAGTATATTCCACAGAGAGAATGCTGATATCCAGCCACAAAGCTTACACAGTYAGGAATCTGCAGGCAGGACAAGACAGAGCACAAACTCATCAAGATGAAAACAATTGTGAGAAGTGATGCAATTCCACTGGTTTTTAATACTACAAAATCTTTTGAAGTGGAAAAAGTCAGAATCCCGAACTAGCTCTGTAAGCCCTTATTTGTGGTGAGCTTTACCAAAGTGGTTTTGTAAATCCTGCTTTACAAATATGTAATTATGGAGCTGAAGTCAGAACTTGTTTGGTTTCAAAAAGGAATTAAATTCAGGCAACTTTTTGGAATGCAGTTTCAAGCAGGAATGGTCACTTGCTTGTAGACAGTGAGGTTGCTGTAGCTTCTTCTATTTATWACACTGCATTTCATGTTTTCTTCACTGTCTACCTGTTATGCATTGAATCAACAGTGTTAGGGCTACTCTGGGCTTGCAGCTAGGCACAAAAGAGCAGAATCTGTCCTAATGAAACACAGGAGAATTTACTGAAAGAATTCTTCTGTTTATCCTTCTGCTGATTTCATTTCTTCCATTTCCTCACTTATCAAATGAAGCAATAGCTTTCTTCCATAACTTYGGTAGAGTTAATTCCCAAGATTCCACTTTGATACTTCCAGGTTCCTGGGAACTTGCATTCCTGCCAAGAGCAAAACCATTTAGTCAATCTCTAAGAGCTTTTGTAAATAGGATGCCACACAGTAGATTAATCAAATGTTCAAAGTAAATAGCTGAGAGGTTTGGTAAACAAGATTTATAATAAAGCAGAGCTTATATATGCATATACATACATACATATATATATATATATATATATATATATATATATGCATATATCTATCTGTCTATCTATATATATATATATGTGCACTTGCAATACAGCCAGGAAACTATTCATGCCTGGGATGACTGCATTATTAGTCACAGCACTGTGACCTCTCACCCCAAGTGATAAAGTACACAGGTCAGAATTGACAATACATACTCATGGCTGATCATGGCTGCCAGTTATTGATCCAAAGAGGGGAAAAAAAGAAAACTTTGCAGGAAAAAACATTGCTCTGAATTACAAACATGCATTCTCCTGAGACTCAGCAACTCTCTGGGTTTTTCCCACTGGAGCTGGAAAGCAAAAAGTGAGTTCAGCCAGTATTTAATATCAAGTGAATGTGGTGTTTAATCAATACTATTCTGCTTTTGTTCCACGATGTGGAAAGCAGTGTCTATTCATTCAGTAAAGGTTAATGCCAAGGGTCAAGTGATTTCACACTCTCTGTAGGATCCACAACATTTCAGTAGTTCAGATGCCTTGGACAATGATGACTCAGTTGGACTGATTTATTGCCACTCTAAGGTCCTGCTTAATACTAAAGTGCTATCTTATGATAATACCTCAGAAAATAGCACTGATAAAAAAAGAGCCTATAATTACCTACATTTTGAAGTAATGTCTTCATCTCTAACATCCTATAAAGATGTAAGGTCCATTTAAAATGATCTGCTCCTTGTATTAGCAAGTCAGTTAAATCAGCTATTATCAGTGTTCTCTGGTTTATGAAATGCTATCTATGCAAAAGAAATCTGGCTGATGTATTATGAAAAATGCAAATTGCAAGCAAATGTAATACTGTACCTCATTTAACATACATTTTAATGTATGTTAAATGTCTACCTGCCCAAATTAAAAAATACTCTTCTAAGAAGACTGATTAATAGGACAAAAAAGGGGGGGGGGGAATTTTAAGATTAGGTATAATAAAGACAGATATTCTAAATGGCCTTCAGTATGTGAGACCATACAACCAATAATATGTAAAATTCCTTCTATTTTTTCCCTCTAAAATTTCTAACTTAAGGATAGATAGGCAAAAAGGGGAAGACTATAAACTCCCCCTCAATATGATACACTGCAAATGACATTAGGTGAGGTCATTGTCTAAATGAGAATGCATTTGACTTTGTCAGGGGTTCTAATTTTGAACATGTTAGGATCCCTGCTTATTATTCAGCACTGTCTCATTCAAGATGTGTTTTATATAATGAAAGAAGTTCAGATGTCACTAGGAAAATAGTGTGAGAAGAATTAATTGGAAGGCTTATCAGACAAAAGTAATTTAGAATCCAACTCTATCTAATCTATCATTGAATGATGAATATACCTACCAATCAATTAGCAAAATAAAATAAATTCTGCAAATTTGACTGAAGACATCCTATTATTATAAGTGGGAGGATATTTGGAACAGTTAATTACTCCTTATTTTAGGTTCTAAGTATGCAAAAATCCTTTATGTGAATTTTCAACATCCTTCTCTCTCCCCAGTTGCAGATATTTAGAAATTTCTTCTGCCTTGTTTTAAATAATGATGTCATGTTTTCAATAACACTGTGGCAGATATAGAAGAAAGACATTTTAATGTGAATTAAAGGGAAAAAATCCTGCATTCTTACGTCTGTAGGGTACTATGTTGTCTCACAAAAAAGATTCATCAGCGCAAAGAAAAGAGAAAATGTTAATTGTTACATTTATTGAAAATGGGCTAGTTTTTACAAAAAAATATACATTACATGGCAACAGGTTTCCTCTCTTTGATGGAATAAATTATTACTGATAAYATTAAATGTTTAGTCAGTAAATTTCTTTCCAATCTTTGCTCTGAACAGGAAATACAAAAAATATTATAAGAATGACACCGAAATAATATTCTTAAAGACCAAAACAATCCCTCTCCCCCAAGACCCTGTGCTTTATTTTATAGATTTAAAAAGCTCTAAACAGTTCATAGTTCCAGTCAACAGATTTATAATATCTGACATCTGTTGATTTTTTCCTCTCACAACAAGGTTTCAAAGTCACAGTCTGAAATATAAACCTCTACCACCTTTCTAGTTAAAATTTCATAGAGATGTTTCAATGGCAGTAGCTATCATACTTCAGAGATGTCAAAAAGAAATACAAAGATGCCTAGAACAGAAAAATTAAAGTTTTAAAAATAACAGAAATGAAAAAACCCTTTGTGTTAGAAAGGAAAGCTTGTCCTTTCACTTGTACAAGAAGCTCTCTTTAATTTATTTAAAATAAGAATGCCTTGGATTATCTCAGTTTGTGATAACAAAGACTTTGTCATACYAAATCAGAGCACTGCACCGTTAAGTTCAGAATCTTGCCCACAGGCCCAGTGGGTGCCCGGTCTATCAGACAACAGGAGCATCTACAGAAAAGCACATACCCTTGCTGACCCTCTGGAGTGTGAGCCTCCACCTTGAAGAAAGAACTTCACTAATTTTTTTTTCTTCACAGTTCACTACTAGATATTTTTTGCTGGTAGAGCTTTACATGTCACCATTCAGCAAAATTATATACAGGAGTGTACAAAATCCTGTCTGTCTTAATCCTAAATAATTTTATCATTGACTACATATAGTCGMAGATCATATGAAATATAGAGCTTTGCTCTGAACAGGAATAGTTATATATATCTGCAATATCCCAATACCATAATAAAGAACCAGACTTTTTGCACCACTTAATGAAATAAACAGGCTGGGAAATAGGAAGATGGAAAAATTGGACCTGTGGCTAGAAAAATTTAGCACCTCTGTACTGATCTAATGATTTAAATATTTCAGCTTTAATCCAACAATAGGAATGCATATTCTTTTTCTTTTGGACACTGCAGTGGGATTCTAGTACAGCAGGCATTTTGTAAATGATGTTTTTAAAAAGAGTAAGTCAGAGACAGAAGAGAATGGCCAATCAGATCAAGATCCCTGTAACACCTAGTAGGACACCAAGAATAAAAAAAAAAAAAAAAAAAGAAAAGACATGCCTAAAATTAGACTTCTTAATCCATATTTAGTCAATTAAATAAAAGCCCTAATTATGAGGACTGCTAAACAGCCAGGAGCACCTATTACTTSRTGTCATCCTATTGCAGTGAGGGCAGCAAACTAGCTAGCTCTTGAAAAATGTAGCTGAGTTTCCAGGCTAATTATGCAAAATACTTGCTTTGTGACAGAGTGCAACATCAGTGAGATTTATACAAGCAGATTTAGCTGCCTTTTATATACTGAGTGGTACAGAATGATTTTGGGTCTCCATTCATGGGCAAGCTATATGTGATATGAATGAACACATTAATCAATCATGAATAAAGTGTTTATTTCTACTCCGTTACTGGTTCTGATTTATGCTCTTCTATTCTGTTTTCTTCCCTTTTTATCACTTTTTTTTTGTTGTTGTTGTTGTTTAATCTTCAGCTGTGCATGACTGGGGTTTGGCAGGCGCTCGAAGTTTAGTCATGTAACATTATCAGAGCACAAGAAGTAAATTAAAATATTACAAATAATTTTTTCCAAAAAATACAATCTTTTAAAATTGTGATTTAAGAATTTAATTACWAGTTTTTAATTAGTAATTAGTACAGTATACAAGTACTGATTTCATATTACTATGCCACCTGAAAAAGATAGTCAAAATAATGGAGAAGTACATCTTATTTTTATGAAAAAGTAGCACATTATTATAGATTATTCTGTTTAAGAAATGGTACTAAATACTATTTAAAACCATAAGTAAAACAAAACAAAACCCGGAAAAATCCCCAAAACAAAAACACCTGAAATAATATGCGTTCTGCTCCAGCATCTAGTGTTCCTCTGCAGYTGTAAAGTACAAGACAGTAAAAGAACCCTGTCAAGGCTTATAGTTCTTATGGGACAGGTTTCCCTACAGGACTGAAATGTTGATTTGTGTGAAACTTAAACAAAAATATGTTTTCTAAATGAGGCTATCACCAAACTTTGACATGTAATCTTTTCTTCTAGAATTGTTGCTGTGCTTTCACTGAAGTGTGCAATGGACTTCATGCACTCCGGTGCAATTTGTTGAGAATGCATATGTGGATCTCTAATCTTAAAATATTCAATTTGAAGTCTCCARCTGCTTAAGATTGGCTTCTAGTGACCTAGAAGATTCAACAGCTAATGCCAGCATACCAAGCAAGACTGGCACGTTAACTGGAACTGGAACTTTGGAAAGACGAGTCAGTTTACWCTCCCAGCTGCACGAGAGTAGAGTAAATGTGGCTTTTCATATCCCTTTCAGTTGCAATGGACACTACAGCAGGCTGACAGGGATAAGCAAGCTCTCACAAATTACTCAGGTGATATCATGCTATAGCTTGTTCAGTCAGAAGATCCAAGACAAATTGTCAAACCTAACTRAAAGAAAACAGAATAGTAAAGAGTATATATTGCTTACCTTCTTGTTTTCTTTCTTTCAATAATTTCTGCAATAATTTATTTAYTCAGGAATTGCAGATCACCATGAAGGGACTATAGAATATTATAACTTCCTGTTATTTTAAATTCTAATGAAAACTTCCATCGATTCTTAAAACTCTCATACCATTTTTAAAGTGCCATTATTCTCTACACTGCRTTTACTGTCCACAATACCTGAAACAGGAACTTATGGACCACTAAGCCAAATCCCCTCCTTTACTCATAGTTGTAATATCATGTCTCTCAAGAACAGACCCAGGATTGTGTACCTCCAGTTGGCACAATTTTTGCTCAGTTCCCTATAATTTCCCTTATTATCCTCCTTCCATCCTGCTGGCCTTAGAAAACATTCCTCAAAGGCATGGCACCGGTGGCTGTCCCCTCTCTGTTGTACRTAACAGGGCTCACCAGAGAGTGCAACATCCTGAATCTTTAACTYAGGATATTCAACAACCCTGCAAATTTTCCTCACCTGTGAAGTAGAGGGGGGAAAATATGTCACATGTAGCTYTTTTACTGTGCAGCCTTAGTCTGGTTTAAATATCTTCAGGTTTTGAATTGAAATGTTATACAAATATGTCATTCTTTATGACAAGAGCCAAATAAATGCAAATACTATCATTAAACAGAAACTTGAGTCTGTGGCGTAATGGGGAGATCAAATGACAGAGGCAGTAGCTTTTGCTCAAGAAAAGCAAATATTAGAGCTCTTCCTCTTAAAAGAGTAATGCYACTGCAGTTGGGTTACACTGATCTGGGTGCCACATGTCATAAATACTCCAAACCAGGTCCCCAGCAACTGCCATTAAACACAAAAACAATGATTCATCCCCAGATTGAAAMAATACATTATCTAGTTACTGTGATAAATCTCAGGACTTGCCTGACCACATTCTGCAAAAAAGCCTCCAACTGTCCATCATAGATGAGGCACGTGCACACATTCTCTTTGGTACAAAGTGCATAGCTTTTAAATACCATTTTGACCTGTAATATGCATACATATCCTATGAGTGAGGCCCCACAACTTCATTTCTTGACTGATTATCAAATAACACATACTCAAACTCGATGACAAGAGGAACCAGAACTCTCTTTGAGTCAGTCAAAGACAGTATGGTTTGTCTAGCTTGGATAAAGAAGCCTTTAATCTTTACATGCACATTATTTGTTCTGCCATTGCACAGTGCCCACCATGGAGCGACCCTCATCTAGAGCTAGAGCAAACAGACAGTATAAAACAGAGAAGCTCTTACCTCCTTTCATAACCGATGATTTATCATCTTCTCAGGCAACTAAATACTGTGTTTGCTCATAATGCTGACTGAAGATCAAACGAGTGTGTAGACAGCCTCCCTCCACAACCTCCCATCCCTCTCCCCACACAGCTGTTCACATCCTATTTGAGGTCAGTCCAGTCAAAGCTACCTCAGCTTTGCTACAATTTCTGACAATACTGTAGCTTTTGGATGCCAGTGCAAACAAGCTGCCATCACATCTCCAGGATTAGGAAAGGTTTTAAATTTCAGTCAACTTGGCCTTATTTGTTTGCCTTAGCTAAGATGAGGAGTTGTCAAACTACACAATTTCCATAGCTGTCAGGGATGTTTTTGAACATGCAAATCTGCAGTACATTTTATCGCAAACATTGCAAAAAGCTTTAAAACCAGGACATATGAAATATGTATAGTTATTTTTTTGGTTAAAAAAAAGTATCTATCTCAGCATATAGGCCTTCACCCCGCATATCAATGTATTGCTGTCTCTTTTGTTTTGTAGCCAAATGGAAACAATAAAGCATCAACAGCATTGTCAGCTCCTTCAATTTATCTTGTTTCAGCCTTTTATTATACACAGGCATGAGAAATGTTGTTTTACTCAGTTTTTATTTTGCTTGGAAGCCTTGAAGTTTTCTGACAGTGGGATCTAATCTTGTATATCAGGCTTAATTTACCCTACCAAGCAGGTATCCAAGAGAGGTTGGTGTACAAGGCAGATGCTTGCCTAGCATCCTGAGGGATGACRAGCAGTCTGGAGGGTACTGGGTTCATTTATCAGTTGTCAGATATACACTAGTCTTCCTCACTCATGATCACCCTATCAACCCACAGTCCAGAAAACATCTGACTGTGGTGTGTGYAGCACGTAAAAAGTGAGTAAAAGATATCAGCATGTTAGCACTTAATGCATGGGGAATTGTTTACAATAACTAGGTAATTATAGGTAACTCTTTCCAACAGCCATCACCACTATCAAAGTAAGTTCATTTGCCCAAACAAGTGCATCTAACATTAATGAACTTATAATAAAATATTTTCAAGAAATATATGCATAAGCCCCAAATCCATTTCATTGTTGGTGTTTTGAAACAAAGATGTATAAATGTGTACAAAGTTTAAACCAATTTAATTTACTTGAGGCACACAGACGTCTYCTTTAGCTCTTTTACCCAATGCTGTGCTCTCTCCACAGACCTCAGTCACTGTTGATGYACACAGGGGCAGATGTGGTGGTGATTCATTAGCCATCAGGTCTGATGCTGAACTTTGTATCCTTCCAGCTGTGTTTTAAACCACACGTAAACTGGWTCTTGCACTCACAACCAAATTCTGCCCTTGTCATGAGAAAATGCTCTGAGTTCTACCTGCCTAGGAGCTTTCTTCTTGGTTACAATTGCAGGTTTCATGTTAAATGGCCTAMAATAACAAGGGAAGATTTGAAATGCTAATGAAAGACCCAGACAAAACAGACTGAAGGATCTGATAGAGAAACTGCAGAATCAACCAAGATGCAGAGAGAGACGGTGAAAAGAGTACAGTATTTATCTCTACTGTGGCATGTTGCCTTCATCAGGCAGAAATGCTGATGAYTTTTCCCTGGTTTTGAGCCTTTAGTTTAGGTTCATTTAAAATCATTTATTTTGAATAAGTGAGATCACTATGTTCTGGTTACAGGACCCCTATACAAAATACCATGCTTCCCCACTTCCCACGTGAAATAAACATACAGGAGCAAAACAGACAAGATTTCTTTTTATATTTGGCAGTTAGTCTTATGACTCATTGCCAATATGCATTTTTTCTAGAAACACATGTGTTATGGTATATATAGAGTGTTAAAACCTTTACATTCTAGAATATTATAAGACAAGATAAGCACAGCTATTTCTAGTACAGAAATATAGTTGACAAAAAATAAAAGTGATTCAAATACTGCCCTTTTACTTTTTTTTTTTAAGGACAAGAATCCTCTGTGCTCCCTCAGACATCTTCAAGTGGTTGTTGAAATGTATTATTCTGCATGTTTAATACCACGTAGGACTCTGAAGAGATGAAGTTATACAACGCCTTAGGCAATTATGAACAAGGATTATAGGGAAAAAGAAGTCTGCAACATAGAGAATAAGTGGCATGATATAAGCAGGGTATTTGATATTTAGGGCAACAAAATAAATACCATGCTGTCTTGACTACCACAATACAAGACACCATTTCTTTTCTATGCATCTGAGATCTATTTATCTGAACCAGCAATGTTCAAATTCATTAATGAAGCCATTATTGATTTGTGGAACGTGACTTAAAATCTCAGCAAACACTGAACAATCTGTGAGAAGCTCTTAAATACTGAATGTATGTAACTAGACATCTCAATTTAACAACCAGACATACATTTAACAGCATTAATAGCCAGGCACTTAATGGATCAATTCCCACTGTTTGTGTAATGTGGAAATAAAAAAAGGTTTATTAAATGACAAGCTTTCCCTGGTTTGTGCTAATTAATTATACACTGCATCTGACTGCTAATTTAGGGGGAAAATGCAGGCCAAAACTATGGTTTCTGCTTGAACTTTGCCTCAGCACCACCTAATTCTGCTCAGAGTGCAGCTGCGACCTGCCTCTGAACGACGGCAGTATTAAATTAGAGCACAAGGCCATCAATTTAATAAGTACTGTAGCAGGTAATTTGAATAAGGACAGTATTAGTATTCTGCCAGTGCACAACTAAAAGCAGCTGACCTTTCAGACCAGAGAAGATCCTTGAACACATCTAGCTGAATCGGTGAACACAGTAATAATCTGACCATGTTAAGAGTGCCAAGAGAGACTTTTGCAGCTCTGCACCCATTACTATATATCAGCTATTCTACAGTATATAAGAACACTTTATGTACAGAAAAACAAGGTTATAAATAGAACAAAGGCAATGTGAAAGATATATTTCAAGTGGCACATTTGAAAATTTTCCTTATTACCTTGATTTATAGTATAAAGAATGTAAAATTAATCAATGCACATAAAAATGCATTATGAACACCCACATAACAACCCAGTGACTTCACCATGAATTTAGTACTAGGAAGAACACAAGTATGTGTTGTATAGGAAAAGTAAAGCATATAAAATCATTTTKCCATCATATCTGTTTTAAAAACAGAAATATAAGAAGAACATAGCATTTTGTCAGGATAATGTTTTTCAGCTAATTGACAAGGTTTTTATGAGGTTTATAACTACAATAAAAATTCTATATCAACAGACTGTTGGTGTAGTCACAGCAGTAAGTGAAATTTCCTTAAATTCAGTGAATCCACTTTGAAATTAATGAGAGATTTTTGCAAAGGCCTACTTATAAATATTAAAAATTACACATTGAAAACAACAGAAGAAAAAGATTATTATCATTCTCATACGATTGAGGGGAGAACAATTTATATGAAAAACCAGAACCATGATTTTTCGGTTTGTCCATTTTTTGAGGAATTGGTGGCAGAGGGAGGTATTTTCTTTAACTGTGTGAAGGGAAGGTTTTTAAAGAGTAGATAATATCAGTCTGCAGGCATCTCAGATGATTTCTAGAAGATCTTTTTAAATAGGAATTGGGTTTTCCATATGGTCTTAACAACTATTTGTCAAGATGTCCCTTTAAGTAATTCCCAGAATGATATAGTGGAAAAGCACACTACTGTTCCAAAACAGCTCCAGAAGCTGGGATGCACAGTAAAACCCGACTGAGGGTCTTGTCATTTATTTCCTTCCTGAAAGATACAGTTTAGGCTCTCCGGTCCTGCCATATCCACCACTTATTTCAGAAATGGTCATGCATTCATGTACTGTCAGTGATCATACAAAAAGCTGTTTACCAATGCATGACTGAAATGTTTAGCAATACTTGATGCCCCTCAAACTGGCAGGCCATTTATTTTCAATGACATAAACCTGTTTAACATGATTTTCSTAGACCTTAACATAGAATTGCACAAAAAAAAGGTGAAGTTTAAAGGAAACAGTTCTATGGACATATGAATTTCTAAATAGCTATAAAAGAATGGTTATTTATTTTGGATCACAGTGTCTGCTGGTTTTTGAAGCATTGCTTGCAAATATTTGACACAGCCTGAGCTTTTAAACCTGTCATCACAGCAAACAGATATAAGTTCATTTTGGGCATTTACCTTTTATCCTCCCAGGCTGGAGCTAATGAGAGCCACCCGTTCAGGTTGGCAGTAAGGCTCAGCAGAAGAGCTATGCATATTTATGCAGACTCCTGGAAACTGACTCAGCTTGTCACATCTCYTCAGAAGCCAGTTCAGAATTTCAGACCGTTTTTCCTTTCCTTATCATTGGCAGGAAAATGGACCGAATTTGGAGGGACAATTGATATTTCGATAATATTGCAATACTTAACACAGTTTTCATGGCAGTAACCAGGCATACATCATATTGACAGACAATTTACAAAATGGTATTGTTCAGTTAAAATATGCATAAAGCATTGTGGGCTGTATAAAATATTTATGGTACAGATGCAAATGGCAGGTTAGAGGACCCCTCTGGGGCAGAAGGAGTCCAGTCTGGAAGGAACACAAAAGAAAAACAACATGGAGGATATAACAGTTGATATGGAAATGGAGAGGATAAAGCCACATACAGAGGTGACTTGCTGCCTTTAAAATAATGCAATCCTCATTTGTGGTTTCACAAAGTCCCACAGTATTGCTGCCATGAAAATTTTTTCATTCTATACATATTTCAGACTAAAACCAGGGTATTGTCCCAGATTACAAGTTTAACAAGTATGAAACTCTGTGGTGGGGGCAGGGAAAGGCTCAAAATTAGAACAAAATATTTRAAAAGAGACCAAAACTAAATTATGACCAGGGGTTAGACAAAAAGGACCAGGTGATTCCAGGTTTGTTTGCTTGTCTATCCCAAATTCTAGTCTAATTTTTGCCTTTACTTACTAACAGGCTAAATGCAATGGATATATTTATACTCAACCCATTCTTAATGAAAAGATCAATGAAAATAAGGATTGATAAAATTAGAATAAAGGAGGAAGATGAGAAAGAATGAGATATGCAGGGTTTTGAGATATCTAAGGAAATACATATTCCTTTCCTCCCCCATCTATTTCAGCCTGTGCGGATTCTGCAGTTGCCCAACATCAGACAAGCTTTCTCCTRGTTTCCAGGGCTGAATTAATGCTGGAAATTGAAAATCATGAAGTCGACTTGCAAATTAGCAATTTTCAGAAAAAAAAAAGAGTTTTACAAACTCATTTGAGTTTGTCTCTCTAATTTACTCATCCTTTACACCTTCTTCTTTTTGTCTTATTTCCTGCAGTTTAAAAAAAAGGCATTGTTACATGTTTAAGCGACAGAGGACTGAGTGCAATGTGAAAACGTTACACAAAAGACGTATGGTAAGGTATTTCCATTAAACTTACACTACATAAAAATGGAGGGTAAACGGGACATGATTCATTCATGAATAGAGCCTTTAGCCTGATTTGTGGCAGTAAGCATGCTGTCATAGGCTAAGAATGTATCAAATTACCTTTTCTGCAATTATTAAAATTCCTTCTCCACCTTAMAAGTGAACTTAATTTCAAGTGCCAAGAAACTCCCCAGTGAGCTTTCCCATCAAGTATTTCATAACTAAAAAGTTAAATACATCTGCTAAAAGAGGACAAGTAATAGTATAATTCATTTTATTTTAAAAAGGCATGCAATTTCAGAAAGTACTAATACTAATAATATAACCACCTAGTTTAAACCTGATACTGTAAAATACTTTACCTGCCAGTCTACATATCTAACATCCACAATAGCTGTACATACAGATGGTATTGCCTAACACAAATTGCTTAACTTTAGAACTATAGTGTTTGAGATCAGTTTTAAAACAGCCAAGCAGAAAATGATAATTACTGCAATAAATACTGATTTTCTTCAGGGCATCCATGTCATATTAGAAAAAATTCAGTGTCTTAKCTCTATTTAATTAGGCAACTCATGTTTTCACTAACTGAAATGGGAAAAAAGTAGTCTATAAATTTGTTAATTAACTAAATGTATTCTGGCATTTCTGACATAGCTACAGTTCTGGAGAGAAGGAAGCAAAAGGGTGAAATCCCACTATATAATACAGTAGGAATATAATGATGAACCTATCTTTCTAGACATACATATTATTTTTCATTGCTAAACCTGAAGCTCTCACAAAAGAAACAATGACAACCAGATCTTCTTCCCCACAAGCAATATGTCTTTTAGAATTATTTCTAAGGATGAGATTATTGGCTGCAAGAGTGAAAAATGTTGAAGTAAGAACAGTTTCAGAATGTTTCAGCATAAAGCAGGTTTTGCATCCAGGCCTGAATATAGCAGAAATAGCAATTTTTGTGGCTGGCTTTTTTAGCTGGCTGTTCTTTTGGTCTCACTCCCTTGTTATTGGGTTCCAGACACTCTGGATGTGACTGCTTTGAAGGTTTTGGCTCTGGCACTATTGCTGTATTGACAGGACATTTTACTGCTTCAGCTGAGCGCTGCAAAGGAAGGCTGTGATTGAGAAAATTTCTGTGAGTGCTAGTCCCTCACCAGGACTTGTAAATCACAAGCTTGAATAGATTTGTGTTCAACGGAAAGCCAGTAGCATATCACATGTTTTTGTAAGGATGGTAAAACAATRCAATTGTTTTTGTTTCTGCATTTAAGCAAATAACAGAATCCTGTTCCCTTTGCTTCCTATAGTCAATGACCTCTCTTTTCTGTTTCTGTGCTGAGGAAATTTAATGAGGTTTTTACATTCATTGTAAAATGGAATTAATCTTATCTGAATCCATCCTTGATAGTCCCAATCATACTTGCAACCTTGGTAAGAGCTCTGCTAGTCTTTAATTACCTTTTCCTCTTCATCTGTATTCCTTTTAACACAATAAAATATCTTTAATGTCATCAATGACACAGTCTCTTTGGCCCCATTATTTCTGTGACTCACCACAGGAGGAAAAAGCTAATCCTCATAAACATCCTTATTCCTTGGCTCTACATTAGTGCTTCTTGGGAAAGAGCTCTCTAAAAAATGCTAGAAGGCATTCAAATTGTTAAAAATTAAGACTAGACTGAGAATCAAGTAGAAAATGGGTCAAATAACAGAAAGCTATTTATGAAAGAACTCATATCTTGAATACGACTTAATAATAAGTGCATTATGCAAATAAACACATGCTCAGGATCTTTGGCTCAGGATACTATCAAGTGCAAGGAGATTCCAAGAGGATTCAAGGGGCATAAGCCCAGGTTTGCATCCTTCTGGATGTCCATTTCTCAGCATATTATCATGGTCTAAGAATATGCCAAAGAAAATCTGTCCATATGGGTTTGCCATCATTAACCAATGCATGGTCAAACCCACTGAATCATTGGAATTTTCTCCAAAAATCAAAATGTCAGGTTTTCAYGGCTATCATTTCTATTTTATTGCAAAGTATGAATTAATGGAATTATCTTTCTTTGCAAATACTTGAACGTTATAAATATAATCCAGCAGTTTATTTATTTAAAATAAAACAAAACAACAAGCCACAAACATTACATGTGCCTGAATTCAGACCCTGGGTTCATCATTCTCTTCTCAGTGACTAATGAAATCATCCCAGTCCTGTTATTCATACTGATTTCTGAATGATGGCATCATTGCCATTGATGAATTCTGGCATCATTTTTCATTAGGCCCTCTTCCTAAGGCTTCAATACTAAGCTTTAGCTAAGTGTGTTGATTTTTCTTGCCTAAGGAAAAATCTCCAATATACTGTCTAATCTATTCATCTTCATACCTAAACCACCTCACATCCTGATTACTGAGACATCATCTTGATCACACTGTTAAATAGAACCTTGTCCTCCTCATATCCTTCAGGATGTTACTGGAAAGATAAAATGTAATGTTCTTTTACATGTGATCTTTGTCTATTTATAATACAAACAACTCACAATATTATTACTAATAAAAAATAATAATAATATCGTGGTAAATATAAGAATAATACTCAAAAGTAATTTCATAGTATGCACTACAGCACACAAATCTCAAACAAATATCTATTCTCCTTTCAGCTTTATTAASGTAGACCCAAAAAATTACTTGAATAGCTTCTCTGTTTACAGGGGTTCTCACAAGAGGAAAAGTCATTWTCTTCCAAGCTTGACTGGCCCAAAGGCCCTATAACAGGCAAACCAAAAATGTCTAGGGATTTTACTAAGGATTGCCTTATGGTGTTCTAGTTCTTGGGTTTATCTGAAGCCTCCAGACCTATAAAAGACAACAATTCACTGAAAAGGCAATACTTCTTATTTTGGTATTTCTTCTTGTTTTTAAACAACTGTTTTAGAAAAAAATGAATCAAATAACATTTTTGGGTTTTRAGAGATGTTTAAAGGCCACCTAATCAAACTCCACTCCCAAGGGCAGGAACACCTTCCACCAGACCAGCTTGYTCAAAACCSTTTCGTGCCTGGGCTTGAACACTTYCASCTGGGGCAGCCACAGCTTCTCTGAGCAACTTGTTTCACTGTGTTACCCACCCAGACAAAGAATTTCATCCATTTTAATCTAAACCTTCCCTCTTTCAGTTTAAAGCCAYTATCCCTTATCCTATCACTCCATGCATTAGACTGAAGTCCTTCTCCTGCTCTCCTGTAGTCTCTCTAGGCACTAGAAAGGGCTAAGGTCTCACCAGAGCTTTCCCCTCWCCAGGCTGAACACCCTCTCAGCTTGTCTTCATACCAGTGGTGCTCCAGCACTCTGATCATCTTCGTGTCCTACTCTGGACTATTTCCAACAGGTCCTTACGCTGTAGAGGTGGACACAGTATTCCAGATGGATTTGAAGAACAGAGGAACAGAGTACAGAATTACCTGTYTGGCCCCACTGTCCACACTTTTTCTGATGCAGGCCAGGATACATTTGGCTTTTCTGGTGCACACTGACAACTCATGTCCAGCCTCTCATCCAACAGCATCTCCAGTTCCTTTGCCTCAGGGCTGCTCTTGATTTTTACATCCCCCAGTCTATGTTAGTACTGTAGATTTCCCTGACCCACCTGCAGGACCTTGATCTTGCACTTGATCTTTTYGAGCTTCATGAGGCTCACACAGACCCACTTCTTCATTTTGTCAAGTCTTTCTGAATGTCACACCTTCCAGCATACCACCACGGCAGCAGCAGCAGCCTTCATCTTGTTGCCATCTGCTGCAACTTTCTGAGGGTGGGCTCAGTCTTACTGTGTATGTAATTAATAAAGATATTACAAAGTATTGGTCCCAGTACAGAACCTTGGGGAACATGAGGTGTCAATGTGCACTATCTGTTCCTAGTTTCTACTTGAACACTGAGCCATTGACTGCAACATGTTGGACAAGGCCATCCAGCTAGCATCTTATTCTTCTAGCAGTCCATCCATCAAATCCATACTTCGCCTATTTATAGTTATGCATCTTCCATGGGAACATATCAAAAGCTTTACAGAAGCCCAGGTAAATGGCATCCACAGCTGTCCCCTTGTCCACTGATCAGTCATTTCATCGTAGAAGACCACTAGATTAATAAGGCACAACCTGATCTTGGTGAAACCATGTTGGCTGTCTGTAATCAACTACTTGTCCTTCAACATGTCTTCAAGAGGATCTGTTCCATGATCCTACTGCGCATGGAGGTGAAAATGACTGGTCAGTATTTCTAAGGGTTCTCCTTTTTTAACTATTTTTTAAAAATGAACATGGTTTTTCCCTGGTTTCAGTCATGGGAGATTTCACCTGATTGCCACAAGTTTTCTAATATGATAAGGAACTCGGCAACTATGTCATCAGGACTCTAATATGCACTTCATCAGGTCCCATGGACTTTTTCAAGACCCTCAGGTGGACTTGAGTCTCATCCCACTTACAATGGGAGGGAATTAATGCATCAGATTCCTGCTTTGACATTCACAGCTTTGAGAGGTGTGGGAAGAGAAATTATCATTGAACACTGAGGTAAAATATTTTTGAGTACMTTGTTCTTCTTTATGTCAGGTCTTGCTGATTCTTCTGTCTTACTTAGCAGTGGGATACATTTACTTAAGCTGCATAAACCAATAAGTGGTTTATGGAAAGACCTTAAATCAAATACACTAAGAAAGAGAACACCATAAATTATATTGAATATAATTTACAACCTTTTAACTAGTAAATTKGGTTTCTTAAACTAGACAATACACACAGCTTTGTCTTTAAGCATACAACTAAATGAAGAGTAAAATTATATGTAATGAATTGATAACACAGTAYATTGTAAGTCACTGAAAATAAGAGGTTTAAAGTGTAACTGCTTGAACAACTCTGAAACCATATCACCCTGTATAATTTTAAAATTGAAGTATTAAAGCTTCTTAGGCTACCTGACAATAATAGTTGGAGGAAATTTAATGCACTGGTGTGAGACAGTGACAATTACGGAAAAAAGTGTAAAATTAACTTAGGTAAACCTGTGGAAAGGCAAGCTGCTTTCCACTGATCAAACATGCCTTTAACAAAGCTATTTTTTAAAACTATTCATATGTATTTATTTCTGTTCAGAATCAGATAAAAGAGAACAATGAGGTGTTAAATTGGAATAAACATCAAACAATATCATAATGTATTAAAACCAGAATCAGTATAGTAATCTTTTCTATTACTCTATTTCAGGTTTTGGGATGCAGGTCCTGTAGAACCAAGAGACATAACTGGTAAACCAACAAGTCAATAAGAAAGTTACAAAAGTACCTTAGATCCTTATGATACCAAAACCCCAGAAAAGAAAAACAGGAAATAATCCTAAAAACATTGTGTTTATTATTTCCATACATTTTTAACRTCTCTGAATTAACTCTTTCCATGTTAAATTCCTTAGACAGATCAATMATTTCCTAGGAACTAGTAGAAGCTTTACTTTAATTTTTCACAACAGCCATGTTTAGACAAATAAACCTCAGAAGACATGAAAAGAAAAAGATCACCATAACAGATCAAACCAAAGCTTTTTCTGATGCAGAAACCTGTCCCAAGCACCAGCTCTAGAGGAGAAAGTGTACATGAAACAGAAGATTCATGGAGAAACCCTGGTACGCCATTACATCTTCCAGCAGTTACATCTTCTTGACTGTGGGTTACATTCCAATCATATTTACTGGGCATGAGGATTTATTATTCATAAACTTAATCAAATCTAACCTAGAGCCACCTTTGCAACTGTGATATCCCATGGCAATGAGTTGCAAGACACATTTAAGGTTTGTTTGAAAATTRCTTCCTCTGTAAATTTTCAGCCTGCTACCTGAATACTTCTTTTAATAAAAGAAGCAGAAAAACACATTGAAACTGAAAATAGCTTTTTCTTATACCCTACTTGTCTTCTGGAGCAGTAAGAACCCTTCAGCTGCTAGAGCAACAGCAGATGTGCAGTAGATGTTTTACATCATGTTGTGTAGTAATGCAGTTTTGGACCAGGCAGATATTTTCCTTATAGGGAAGATATGTTTAGTTTTACCTTAGGACCAAAAAGGAAAGAGCCCTAGAAACTTCTGTGCTCCTCAAGTTGCTATTGGCTCAGTGCCAGGACAGAGGCATGGATAGGTCTCTGTACCTGTCTTTCAGCAATGCAGCTGTTCTCTATTGGGCAGCTTGCCAAGGACACTGCCTCAACCATTAGATACTTAAAGGACTGCACAAAGCCTCTCTTGGCTTTTTTGGGGTGCTTTTACATTGTGCAATCTCTCTGCACCTGTGTACGGCTTATTTTTATTTGCATTGTACTGTTTATTATTTTCTCCTTTTATTAAAACCTTTTCTGTTACACAGCACGCCCGTGGAAATTGTCTCGCTCTTATTAAGCCACTCTGGGAGGTGCAGGCACCCTCAGAGAGACTTGATGTAAAACCACGTGGTTTACTCCAATCTGGCCACATGTAATAATACATCAATGTTGCTGTTACCTGGAGACTATAACCTTCCAGATTAGTAACAATGCACCACATCACACCACGGAGACTCTAAAAACAAATGCTAAAACAAAACAACTCTCTACTATGAAGACTTCAAGACACAATGTGTTGCTACAGGACTTTCCTACTTCCAGTAGGAGAATTGCTTTCCAGCTAAAGAGATAATTTTGAGTTCATAAGCATGAAAAAGGATTGTGTAGGACTCTTGTAGTGAAGTGTCTCTGCYAACCTCAAGTCCAGCACTTAATTCCAGACCAACACAGCAACTCTGTTACCCCAAACACTGCGCTGTTACAGAGAGAGGACAGACAACTGTGTGAGGCAGTGCAGTGGCTTTCATTTTGTGAGCAAATGGGGCAAGAGGGAGGGAGCAAAACGATTTCTAATTGACACCTGTATGTGGAATTGGAGGTGAGACGCTAGTGTGGTAATTCTCCACTGCAGTCCAGCTCCAGCTGCTCTTATTTCTGGACCTAGGTGGATAATGAGAGGACTATGGGAAGGAAAAAATTGTAAGGTCTACTATAGTCATGGGAAAATAATCATCTTTCAACTAATGGAAAAGTGCAAGCAGAATAACAGGGCAAGAAAAAAAATAATTACTTTATCCAGTAGTCGCATGAYGGCATGCACTGCTCCAGGTCCAAACTACTTCATCAGAGTACAAAAAGAATCCTGTCAAAATCAGGACAAAAGAAGCAAATATACTAAAAGGCAACAAGACTTACTTGAAATGGACACCATAAATATACATATATATGTATATATATATTTATTTATATACTCTCTTATGTGAGAAACAAACCCCAAACTGAGTTGACACTGACCCTGCTAGTCACAGTGGTTTATTGTTTCTATATCACATATTTCTTTACCAGGTAAGTTATTCAACAGAAGATTAAGTTAGGTTGTCAAGTGGTATTCCTCATGATGATATTATGTAATGGAGTGGAAATATAGTGTATAAAAAATAACAACATCTTAAGAAAAGTCTCAGAAAGTAAGGTACCTTGTAACAGGCAGAAAACAGCTTTCATGAAGCATTCTGAAAAGAGAGCCTGCCCATGGAATAGATTGTCCATGGAAGTGATGGAAGAACCACTCCTAGAAGTGTTCAAAAGGCTTGTGGTTRTGGTAAATGGGGTCACAGTTTATTGGTGAACATGGAGGACCTGGGTTAACAGACTTGATTTTATATGATGCAGGATAAAGAAAAATAATAATAAATTATTTCTAAAAAATTAATAAATACATTAATTTCTATTGACTTTAGAACTTCATTTACTACAGTTASAGCAGTGATTTYATATGCTAGTGCAACAGCTATCCARGTTTCTTTGTGATATGSTAAACATTAACCATGAGTTTTGTTCAGTTTGTTATTCATGTCCAGACAAAATTTTGTCAAAGCACAGCATACACTCTACTAGCAAAGAGCCAAAAAATTTCAGGAAAGGAGGGACTGTTAGGAATTGGAAGAAAATCTGTGAGCTGGCAAAAATTACGTTTTACTTTGCTGCCTCACTGGASTAATGCATTTCTCAGGTGTTAGAACAGAAACAGGTCCAAGCTTTGCAACTGTGTGGCCTGAAGAATTTCTAAAGGCAAAGTATGTGTAGATCTAACCACAGGCTACCCAACAACTATCAACAGGAGTCAAATTACAATCTATTCTGAAAGGTAGATGTAAAATTTATCCTTTTACAAGGGAATTCAGCATGGGAAGAGAGAAAAAGAGACCAGGAAACTGTGTCATCCCATAGCTGCTGTACAGTACCTGATCTGTAGCAGCAGATCCTGCCTTCYATGCCATTTATCACTGAGCAGCTAACCATTTATCAAATTTATACAAYATAACAGAGTTTAAAAAATGGTCAGTAGCAGATCCATTCAGAGCAGGGTCTCTTATGAGGACTGGATGCTAAGGAAAAGGGGCTGAAGAGGTAGGGTAATATTGTACTTCCTGGCACTGCAGAGAGCCTTTCCAGCTACCACATGTACTCAGGAAGCATTTCTATCCACATCTGATATACATTTTAAAGACATTAATACATTTAAAAGCCATTTTTAACTTCTCCCTTGCACCAGAACCCGAGCTCTAAACTTAATCATGTGAGAAAAAGTGAAGGTTTTTGTCTGTTTTAAAGCTGGTGTCTCTGAATGAAGTTCAGCCTGTTCACCCATTTGTTATCAAATGCTGACCAGGTGTCCTGTTTAGGGTAATTTCTGAAAACAAACTCCAACCTTCTTTTCCYCCTTCATGCTTGGAACCAGTCTTAAAGGTACAGAACTTAATATCCAGCATAAACAGAAYGGACAATTGGAGATACAASTATCATAAAGTCACCCTAGGACACCAGGGTAAGATTCTGCACATATCCCAGGTCTTTTGGTTTATTGTGGTTGGTTTTGTGTGGGCTGTTTTTAATTTTTTTGAGGGTTCTTTTGGTTTATTTGTGAATTCTTTGGGGTTTTTTTTGTGGCTGGTTGGTTGGTTGGTTAATTTGCTTGTGGGGGATTTGTTGGTTTTGATTTTGATTTTTTGATCTGTGATTTTGGGGGATTTTTTTATGGTTTCTTTTTTTTTGGTAGGGTTTTTTTTATTTTTTGTGCTTTATATTGGGATTTTTTGGCAGTGATGGAGGGCTAGGGAGTGTTGAGCAAATGTACAAAAATTAGAAAATTTACTCCTTAGTATAGATTAAAAGCTCAAATTTCATTCCAGATGTACAATATACATTGCTGTGACCATATCTTGGTGGAGTTATACTGTGATCTGGCTTTTTTATCATTTCATATACATCTCTTTTGCTGTACATTTCTATCCAGAAAAGAAAAATTGAGGTTGAGAGAGTCTTGGATTCCTTCAACATCCTTTCTGTGTCTCTCCTGTGGCCACAAGGAAGCATTTTCTCTATTTATCTATCTATCTATCTATCTATCTATCTATCTATCTATCTATCTATCTATCTATCTATCTATCTATCCATCCATCCATCCATCCATCCATCCATCCATCCATCTATCCATCTATCATATTAAGATCTAGTTTCAGTACTTAGAGTGTAAGTATAAATACTTAATAAACAGTTCTAAAAAAATTTTTTTTCTATAAACCAGTTAAAGAATTTTTGTGCCAGAGAAATTCTTCAGAAAGGCTTGATCTGGCATGGTTAACAAAATATTAATAACATATTCACTAAGCACTAAAACACATTTTATCTTACTRAATTTCTGTAAATTATTTCTGTCTGTGCTCTCAAGCATGAATAAGTTTGTACATATTCTTAACTGGTCCTATTTGCATACACTGTTTCTTGGGGAGGGTTAATTCCTACTCAGTGTTAATCATAATGGAATATCCTTATTGTTATATTGAATGTCAAAAGTAATTTAAGAAAGTGTATTGGGAAGAAAAATTTTGTTCTGGATGAAATATATAACTTCATTTATGAACCAAAATCTGAAAAAATGTGAGTTAAATTATAAACTCAATATTCTCAGAATCAGCTATCCTCCTTCACAGTTTAACCAACCAAAAGAAATCATAAAAATACCTATGTTCTTATGCAACATTTACAAGACTATGAGAGTAGTGTATGCCTTATAGTAATGTTAATGTAGCTCTCTAAAATGGTTCACTTTGTTTCTGCATTAAAAAAAAAAAGTAAAAATAAATCAACATGTTTGTGTGCAGAATTTAGACTTGTACAAAGCAATCAGATTCTTAGCTAGTCCTATTCCTGTTGGCATTCTTTTATTTGAATACATGCATTTTGTTATTTGGTGAAGATGTGCTCACAATCTAGCACTCCCAGCGATACTGAAAACCAATATTTTCAGCTCTCTATAAGCAATGGGAGAAACAGTCTCCTGCTTTGATTCATTATTTCTTCAATTATATTTCTGTACTATTATATTCTGTGCAATATGACTTATTCCACAAATACTAACTCACCTAAGGAATCCTACTACTGTTTTTGTTTTGAAACATCCCAACTGCACAGGTATGAGTCAAGAAATCCACAATATTTTCCAGAGTATTAGAAGCTCTTTCTTAATCTCTTTATAAAACACTTCATGTGTATTACGTCACCTTTTCTGAACACAATGTGGTATCAAATCTTTTCAGTAAAGCATCTTCTCAGAAAGATTTTTTCCCAGACTAATAGAGTTAGGAGATGATGTAAAGAAAATGGCACAATAAACAATAGAGATAGAACATTTGSTCATATGACAAGACTGAGCCAATAAATAAATAGAAATTTTATATATATAGATATCTATATATATACTATATTATAAATAGAAATTCACTACATTCTGTTATCAATAAATATGTAGGCACTTATTTTTGCTGCWCAGTGCTAAATAGGTGAGTTTCAGAATATTGAACAACAGAAAAATATTTAAGTTGAAAACATAGCTTTTAGGCAATAAACAAGATGAACAGGGTTTTTTTTTAACAATTTATTAACAATCAAAATCTAACTGCAAATGTGAGAGATTAATCTCACTGGGAAAAGCTGCACATTGTGGTACTTTGAATCTACTACCTTATCTGTACCTGACAAAGTGAATTCCCCAAAGAAAGTACTTTTACCAGTTAGGAAGATTTCAGCAAATAAGGGTTGCAATGCAAAGATGGGAAGTTYACACTTAAACTATTGGGAGCACGGCTGTGGTCCATCCTGAAAGGGATGCAGCACCCAGGAGGCCCCTATAGAGGGGAGACAGTGAAGTGCACATCCACTGCAGAGGCTGTGGCACCTCTGGAGGTCATGGAGTAGCAGACACAGGTCAGTAGCAGGCTGTTCTCTAAGCACATTGCCACAGGCTATTTTAGCCATCGTTTCCCTTTCTACCTGTTTGTATCTATGCACAGGCGAAATATATCTTATGAGTCATGAAGTGCACATATTTTTAGGCACGTAYCTTGGGGTGCAAAGGAGAGCTGAGGGAATAGCAATAACAGTAAAACCTGCAGCAACAAGTATGTGTTAGTCTGACACTAATGGGTACAGTATGGATTTTGTGTCATTTTGCCAGAATGGAGCAGGAGTGTCAAGGTAAAATTCAATTTGCTGCTATACTCTTGCAAGAATATCTGCATAACAAAAAGGTCAAGTGGCCCAAAAGAATATCTTTAAAGGTATTAGAGCTGAATRGCTGTGCACAGTCTACCTAGCAAAACTCACTATATCCTATCCAGTCTCCCCCTGCAGTAAATAAAATGGACTATATTCTGCTGCTCTGATCTTTTAAGTTACTCTTTTTTTATTAGAAAATTAGAAGTGAAAATGGATCTAGAAGAGATGATTTGTGACAGCCATGGCAGATTGTGCATCTGACAAGTGTAAGCTCTAAGAATAAAAGAGCTTTTGATAATTTTATTCTAAGTGACATTCGATGGGATTTAGGCTTATACATTACTCAGACACTCTTGAAATTTTTCCCCATAAAAGGAAAAAAACAGAATCCATTCATCAGATGAGAATATTTCAATCCTAGCTCCAAGCTGCAACACTTCTCAGGGAGGCAGCTTCAAGATGTAACAGTGGTTCATACCAGAAATGACACAGCAAAAAAGCCTGCCAAGCCGAGGCAAAACCTTCCCTACTTCTGCTGTTCAGATAAAAAAACTCATCCAGACAATGAGACACTTGAGGTCTTCAGTTTTGATGGCTGATTTACCCTCCTAYTGAATGTTAATGAAGCGTGGGTCAGAACTGTACTGCCTCCTTTTAGACCTGAAAGTTAGGATGAAACTAATAAACTTGGAAGAAAAAACAACAATGTTTCTTCAAATCACAAAGATATGAAAATTACTGAAAAAGAATTAATGCGCTGACATTACTGCATAAGCAGATAATATGTTGTTGTGTTTTCRGTTTATTTTGAAAATACCTAAATATTCAATCCACTCTGACCTTTCTTCAAGTACTMAAAAACATGTCAGGAAAACCGAAGATGCTTATTTCCTGCTGGCAACTTTCAGAATAAAAGTGCTGTAGAGAAAAGTCAAGTTGTGCAATCACATTTAAATAAGATGCATTAACAACAAAAACATGTATGCTGCCCATAAAAATCTTAATCTCCTCAGGTCCCTTTGGACCTGTTTCTTGTTGCTCTTTGCCCTATAGAGCTACTTGCACAAGTACAGAGAGGTTATAAGGTTTGGGCAAAGACAAATTAAGTCTCTTTAACCRAAGAGGAAAGTCAGTGCAGGTGGAAAAGTGGCTGATATTTTCAAACTAAGGTGTTTAGCCACATAGCTCCCTCTGAAATTAATTAGAAGTGAGCAGATTATTCTCTCACCTTGCTTAAAGAAGCCACAAGCACATAGTATTAATGAGTAAAGGGATGGGAGAGAAAGAAGAAAGTGAAAGCCTCACATACTTTTGAAAGAAAAATAGTCTAAGCTGAATGTGTGTTTCAGTTGTAAGAGGCAAAAGATTTGAATGTTTTGTGTAATTTAATGCATACCAATACACAAAGCTTATTAAGAGTACCCARGCCTCTTGGGTTGCTTTATAAGCATGAATTATTTCATAAACRTACCCTGTAGCTCAAGGTGTATGCAGGCACACAAGGGAAAAAATAAAGGAAGGCAATAAACAGCAAAAAAACTTGCAAATTGAAATTTAAGGCTGTAACATCCCCTGATTTTTTTTCTCAGAGATTGGAATAAAGCCAATAATTAAATATTAGCTTTATTAGTTGTAGTATAAGTTAAATGCAGATATACAATGGTGTTGCCTTTCCTTGGAAATTCAGTGCCAGTCATACTGAATATATTTACAGTTCAAAACTATGAAGATCATGTTCCCAAAAAATGCCTTACCCATTAGTTGGCCAGTYAAAAGGCTGCCTTTTGGTAATTTCCCATTCCCATTGGGATATACTGGTATATTTTTATATTTAAAAGATTTAGCTATAAATCAAAGGCTCATCATCCTCCTCTTTCAAAATAACCTGTTTCCCAAAAAGAGTATAATTGTTGCTGGATTATCTTTGGAAGCATCGCCTTAGACATGGCTTAGTAAGGAAAGTGATGAACTCTTTCCAACAGCCACCTCAGGTAARTAGCAAAGTGATGGATATTGCATTCATTTTCCCTGTTATTTTGAAACTCATGCTGAAACTTTTAAGTCCTTAGCCTTTCAATTACCCCAGTTTGCTTTGAAATAAATAATGTTGAAAGGCCAATCAGAAGTCATGTAAAATTCTCATTTCTTTTTTGTGTAAAGAAATAGCAACAACTTGTGGTACTAGAATACCTTTTACCTTTTATTTTTACTAAAATWAAAAAAAGCATTTATTTTTTAAGTAGTTGTTCACAGCAATGAAAATGAATGGTTTTATTCCTCTTAAATTTATAAATGCATCTAACTAAAATAAGGGAGACACTATCAAGCTGTACAGAATGTAACAGTGTTTTCATTTATGACTACTTTTTTCTACTAAAAACAGAACTCTTTCAAAACCAGTCATGGGGGCCTTGAATTTTTCTCTTCCTTTCTTTTTTCCCTTCTTTTCTTGAATATTGGCGTTATTTTCTGAAATCCAGTGCCCACAAAAAAACACTGAAATAAGTCTTAGGGCTTAAGTTCTATGATGATGTGTTTATTTTCATTGGTAGAAGCAGGAGGCGCTTCAGAACCTCCTTCAGAAACATGACACTGTCTTGATCTATGTGTCCATGCCATTGTTTTTTATTCACCTTTTGCCTCCCACTGTATTTGTATTAGATAACCACAGCATCACTGAGGATGACTACCCAACCAAAAGATAAACAAATTAACTTTAAAGAGCCAGACGTTCTGTCTATCATGGTGGGTTCTGACGGCACAAAAACAGAGTGGATTTCTTCTCTTCTCTGTATTTCACTTTTAAGTGAATACAGATTGTAATCCTTGTCACCGTGAGTCCATGGAGCCACACTTTCACAGATCAGACCTACATTTTTGGTTATGTTTTGTGCATCACCATAGTGGGCTATGCTAATGAATGCCAAAATAAYGTACAAGAAAAAGGAGCAGAAATATGTAAGAAAAAGAAGATAGTCCTTTCCCATTTGTTGTTCTAAATGCCCCAATTTGCTGACTCATGGCAACAGCCTGTCCTAACCCACATGTGTAGAGACGGGAAAAGTTCAAATACACCCAGGASAAGATTAAGACACAAAAGAGACCAAACGTAGGTAACCAAAATTGTAATTCACTTTTTATTTACAGTTAAGAAAGAGAGCAAGGAGGAAACACAAGACAGTAGAGAAAATTGGAAGATTATGGAAAACAAATGACAGTCACCACCACAAGTCAGAGTTGTCCCACAGCCCCTTTCTCCCCAGAYTGTGGGTGGGGAGAGCTCAGTCAGACTTGTTGTGCACCTAATTATACAACAGCTAAGTGGTGCTTTATGGCTGCAACCATCATGTCCCATTATCTTCAAATGCAGATCTTATTGATGGCTGAGCAATGCTGAAACAGGTTGCTCTCTAACACTCCTTAACGCAGCCTTCTTGAGAATAAGGGGCATGGATCAACGGGTGAAAAGTCATTTTCACKTTTTCGCATTTCAGTGTCTTTTTGCTGTAAACAAAATTTATTGCAAGTGTTCTGTATTTGACAAAAGTCTACTAAGGTCTATCTACAACAAAAAGATTTCTGAAAAGTTCAAAACCAATGGCAATTAATATAACACAAAGACATTTATAGATAAGTCTAAAAGTAAAGAAAGCAAAGTTAACAGATGGGATTTTACTGCCAGTTCAAAACTGGGAGCTAGAATACAGCTTGATGTTATTAATTATTCTTTTCAAATTTCATTTAAAAGAAAAAAGAAATTGTCTATGTTTAACAATGTGGTCATTTGCATGCTGTGCTAGATGCATTAAAGCACAAATAAAAGACACCCTCTCTGCCAAGAAGAATTAGTGATCCAATTTTATACCTCCCAGATGAAAAAAAAAAAAGGTGGAACAGGGCAAGAAGAAAAGACTTTACAACACCAAACTTATGGAATGTACTGGAACCATTCATATTTCCTGTTATCTCACCTACAAATTGTTTATTTCTCTTGCCTGGATACTTTTCTCATTTACTGTTTGATGCAGCTGTGTGGCAAAGAAAAAGTGACTGATAGAATTTGGGTTGGAAGGGATTTGTGTTTTCTGAAAAAGGGAGGCTTTGTCTTAGAGAACTATGGAATACATTGGAGGGGTGGAGTGGGAGAGACACACAACACCCAAAGAAACTTCAAAGGACCCAAAGAATAACTGAAAAAATTAAGGGAAACTAGAAATAGAAGTTAAACAAGGACATCTGATAGGTAGGTCCAAGCAAAACTGTGCAGAGACTTTTAAAAAATCCACTTAATAGCCAGAAGAATAACTGGAAGACGTCATGACATGGAAAGGTCAGTAAAAGGATAGACTTGATGAAGTGGAAGAAAGTGTGGAGAACAGAAATGAGGGAAGGGGGGTGGCGGTGAGTATCCTGTGGAGAAAATGACTGTACCCAAATAATGTTTTGATCACAATGGCAGTGGTAGGTGGATTTACAAATGGACTCACCAAGGAAAAATCAGAAACACTTCAACTCCTCCAAAACTGACAAAAATCCGTAGCAAATTTTCATTGATGTCATCCTTAGGAATAAAAAGGCCTTGGTAATTTTATCTATTTAGATGCTTGYTTTTAGCATAATAAATTTGATCTTGAGCCTGTTTGTGAATACAAAAAAAAGAAAGAGAAGAATGAAAACAGGAAAAAGCAGGACTCCCTAGGTAGCTATTACACAGAGAGGCTGTATGAATTTGCCACTTTCTGGAATGTTTATATATTCTGAACATGCAGAGCAGACTRCTCCTGTTTCCACACTTAATGAGCTTGCTTTTCGACCTCTGTATGACCTTGCTTAAGTACTCTTTTCTTAAAGAAAAAAGTCTGGATGCTTACTTCTACTAAGTTTAGTGGAAAGGAATCACATAATTTCTTGGCTCATAAGACTTCAGAGCTGTATGATTATTTGCAACTCTTTGTCATAGGCTGATTGTTTTACCTTTGGGCAATACAGAGTTTCCCTTTGTCTCTGAAATCCTGCTTTTAAAAGGGAACAGATACTCTAGTAAAGTTGTTGGTGAAACAAAAACCACTAGCTTCCTTGAAATACCAGCATTTAAAATGCTTCAGAAGTACTTAACTGTGGTACAAATATAAATTTTACTAGACAACAAAGGGATAAGATCAGGATGGGTAAAGGAGTAGAGAGTAAAAAATGTGCTCAGGTAAGACAAAAAGAAAAATTTATTAATTCWTATATACATTTTGCAATTTGCACTGACATTTATATTTCCTCAACCTCTCATGTATTKAAATCTCTTGCTTGTCCTATAATCAAAGCATTTCTGCATCTCTCTATAGGTTGTCTTGGCCTTTCTTCTGCTTCCCATGTGTATGTCAAGTGCTAACAAAAACATCACAGGCTCTAGAAGATTTCCAGAATCTTTTCCCATCTCACATTTGCTAAAAAGTAACAGAAAATAGTTTAAAAACAGCAGAAACAACATAAACTACAAAAGAAGRGTAGTGAAAATAGGTACAGAGAGGAAGCAGGGTTACACTGGTCTMTGGACAAGAGTGCTGAGTCCAGTTACGGGGTTCCCAGTATTGGAAAGAAATGGTCATTTTGAGCAGAGTCCAACAAATGTCCACTGAGATGAGTAAGGAAATGGAGCATTTTTCCTGTGAGGAGAGGTTGACAAAACTGTGACTGTTAGAAGGTTCAGGGGAATTTTACCCAGGAGTGCCAATAACTGAAGGGAGGGTGTGACTCAGATACAGCCAGGCTCTTTCAGTGGTACCCAGTTTGCCATGGGCAAACACTGAAACACATAAGAGTCCAGATTGTTATCAAGACACACTTTCTCACTCTGAGAGTGACYAAACACTGTCACAGGTTGCTTGGAGAGCTTATGAAGTCTCCACTCTTGGAAAGATTCAAAAGCTACCTAAACATGGTCCTGAGCAATAATCTTGAGACGGCTTCCTTAAGCAGGGGAAGTGGTCCCTTCCAACCTCAGCCACCCTGGAATTCTGTGATTAAGGAAATTARGATGAAATTTGGACGTCAAATGAAATTTAAAAAGCTCTAGCAGAACTCCTGCACAGAAGATGTAAAGTTTGTGAAGTCCATAGACTTTGAGTACAGAGACAAAAAAAATGTTTGGACTAAGATAAGAAGACCTCAAAAGGGTCAGATATTGAAATCTTAGATGATTCCATCAGCACTTCAATAA
>CADDXX010000073.1:112830-153308 GCA_902810485.1 Alauda arvensis | reverse complement strand
AAAAAAAAAAAAAGAGAAAAAAAACTAACCAAACAAACTAACAAATCACAATAAGTGCAAAGATAGGTACAGAGAGGAAGCTACAAGGTGTAGCTATCAAATGCACAGAGTCTCATGCAGTTAAAATTAGTAGGGTATCAAATGAAGTGGAAAATGACTGCAGCTAAGTGTTATTACTGCTCATAGCAATCAGGATTTTAAATTAATAAGCATGAATATATTGCTCCACTGTACACTGTGCAATAATGAGGAATGCTGAYGTTACACATGCATCAAATGTCAGATCGTGGTGTGACAGAAGAATTCTTAGCAATGCAGAGCAATGTGCAGACCTCCACTGAAGAAGTAACCCAATGTGAAATCACCCAAAGTGTTTATTCTAAAAGGTATTGTGAAATCTGAACTTGTAAGAAGAAGATCAAAAGAGTAACCACACAATAGAACTTATTTGTCCCCGTCTCTTCCTCCTATAGAAAGAGAAGAACTGCTTTCTGACTCTCAGAGAACTGCTTCCCTGTGTTTTCAGTATGAAGAGGCTAAATCTTGTCCATTTACTGTTGTTCCAGGGTGGTAAGGGAGCTTCTTAGAGTGAGACACATCCACAATACCAGGAAGAGAAATATTATCTATTTTCAACATGTGAAGGAAATTCACTAGTAACACATGGAATGAAAGCTTGTCATCTATTTTCCTTATCTGGTGCCATCATTTAGCCCCTGTCCTGAAAGCAGCAGGAAGCATGATGATCTTAATTAGACCTTAGCACAATATTTACCTCAATTTTCATGAATCTGAAAGCAAGAGAGGCACCCACTTTGGAGCTYTGAACTCATTCATATAATGTAGTCCTTCCAAAATTTCATTTTCAAAAAGTGCAAAAAATTAACAATTGAARTAGTATGCAGGGATGTCTCAGTTTTTAATCTACCTAGAGCAGTCCAATCTAATATCCAAGGTCGCTAGTCTGAAGCTTCTATGTGACATGTGCCAAATACATGYACTAGTTTGCATCTATTTGCCTTGCAAGCCAATTGAATTTGGAAATTATTTGCATCTGTGCACTTACATAATTTAGCAACTTTGCCCATTCTCAACTAGCTTATTTTTAACTTGCTTCAGCGATTCAGAAATGGTAAATAGTTACTGCTTACACTGCATTAGTGTGCAGTCTACTGCATTCAGCTTTGTAAATAAGACTGAGGCACCATTGGAGACTCCATATTGTGAGTTCTTTGCTCCAAAGAAGTTTAAACATGAAAGGATGAACAGAAATGAAACAGCAGCACTAAGCAGTGACTTGCCTCATTCATCATATTCATGTCCTCTCTGTTAGGCACATAATGCCTCTCAAGTGTTGAACATTTTCTCCCCTTTACTTTTGCATTTAACTTTCCTCAGCTCATTTTGTGCAATTTCTTTTTAACTTTTAAAAATATCATTTGACAAATTTTGAGGATCTAAACGTTTTTCCAACAGACACGTTTGTTAAATTAATTTCTAATTCAAAATGTCATGCTTTTGCACTTCATGCATTCAAAATGTCATATACAAGTGCCGTGGCAGCAGACTATGGAAATCTTGGCTTGTGGAGGGRAGATGGGAAGGAATATAGTAGCAGATGCTCACACGTATTTATAGACTATTGTACATAGAGACAGACACACAGCAGGTAAGGCTAGGACAGAAAAGGATGCAGCTCTTCTCTAGAGTCATGATCATTTAGAACTGCTGAAATAATGCTGGTTACAAGACGACTTTAGGCTTATTTGCCAGTATGGCTGGAAATTTCCAGTTTTAGTCAGACAGACAATTTTCTGTACTTTTCTAATACCGGGTCTGCTGTCTCCTAGTGGCACAGCTAACYCTGCTGTAAAGTATCCTACAACACTGCACAGATCTGCTGATCTGCAGCAARCTGAGCAGAGGAGGCCAGGGAAACAGCATGAAACAGCACCTATTATTTATAGAGCTCAAGGCTATTTATTTAGCTTGTTCCAGCTTCTCCACACAGATCAGTGGTCCAAAATAGMCATAAAAATGGTCTAATACTTATGCACTTGGCAATCCTAGAAGTATTCCCAGTATTCGTGTCTTCCTCCACTCCATGCTCCTCCTTATTTCTCCAGACTGTAAAGCCAAACTTCTCAATAACAACAGGAACAGACTTTGGTTGTTGCTGGCAGGTGGCAAAGACTATGGAGTAGCTCCAAGACTGATCTGCAGTCAGCCAGCCTTTACCTGAAGCTGCTYCAGTTGCCAGCTTCTTCAGGTAGGTCTCTAGAGTCTTTGCTTTTCTAATGCTGCTTTTTCATTAAGCCAGTCGCAAGTGCCCACAGGAAACCACATCAAATTTTATCTCTGGGATTGTGCAAAGCGAAGAAATTCAGGTGATGCAAAGATGACCACAAMCCATGGCTGAAGYGCAAAGAGTAGATTTATTCCATCTYGCTGGCTGGAGGATTCCAAAAAAACCAAGTGGAGACACTTGCACTGCTAAGTTTGTTTTTTAGCAGGGGCAAAAAGACAAGGCCAGAGCCCTCTAAGGACCTGGAGCATGCATATGTTTTCACCAGGCTGTGTTCCGCAATCTCAGAGCACTCTTATCTCTCTTACCCACCTACAATAAGGCCTCAGCGTGTAGGAAAGGCTTTTAAGTCTTTAACAACATCCTATTATCTACTCTGAGAAAATTCCGTTTCTTTTTCAGCAGACAGAAAACATCTCAAAGTGAACACAAATATGAAATTTTCTCACACTGATAATTTTCTAACATCTCCCAGGTGCAGTGTTGGTCTTGAAAAGAAAATAACTCTAAAAACAACTCATTTTTCTCTCTCCTTGCCAATCTTCAGCTTTTCAACCCTTTCCTGTCCATGGGGTTAATTTCGAACACAAAATGGTGTATGTATTAAAATGTCTAGGAAGTTATTGCCTACGTGGTTTCAGTAACCTTCATTAAGATATTTGGTTTTGAATATTCTCAGTCTGAAAGAGAATAATAAAAGTATTTGCTACTCACAATCCAACTGAGGACTTCAGAAAAACTATTCTAGGGACAAAAGTAGCAGTAAACTTTTATTTTTTCKTATCATCAGAAGAGTATTGCAAATTTTCTATCTGGAAACTGGGGTTTTTAAACCAACAACAAAAGAGTCAACAATCAAAATGACTCAAGAAACTGAGGTAGCATCTCAGTCCATTTCAGCACAGCCTTTAGTGAAAATAGAATTTAGCACCCTTCCCCTTAAATACAACTTCATAGTGGCAGAGAACAATAATGCAGACAGACAAAAAGTGACAACCTTTCTCACCTTGGGGCACTGCAAGACTGTATTTCACAAGATACAAAAAGATGAGAGAAAAGGTCACTTTTTGCTGCCCTTTTTTTCTTTTTATTTTTTTTTAATGTTTCTAGTCTTGAAATTTATGTGCAAAGGTTTTTACAAAAAAAAAAAAAAAGGTCAAACACAAGAAGAAAGAAAAGGAAAATCTTCTATTTTTTATACTTTACTCCCATAATTTTCACTTTATTAGAGTTTAGATGCAAACAAAACCACTGCTTTGGAAAACAAATTGATACTGGATCACTCAATGCTAATGTTGTAACAGCCCCTAGTAAATGGTAGGGCCATCATAGCTATGATTTCTCTATAAATGCTTATAGCAATTCAAGGTAATTGCTATAAGCATTTAATGCTGGTAGTAAGTGTTTATGRAACAAGCTCAAAACCAAAAGAAAGCAGGAAAAAGAAGCCACAAGGATCACAATTCTTTCTAAAACTTTTAAGATAGTTGTCTAGTATCTATCTTTTTAATATACAGGTGTGCACTATAATTCCAAATTTCTATAATGTCACAAGGCAAAACTGTATTATGACAGGTACATAAAAATAAATTAATAAATTTTCTTGGACTTTGGACCTCATCAGGCTCTCACATACTCTCTATCAGTTGTAAGCCAGAACTTGTCCCAGCCAAAAAATAAGGGACCTGTCTAAATTAAAATTGAAGAACTGTATTGAAAGACCATCTCAAGAGTAGTATCTAAAAACACTTAAAATTGTTAAGTCCATCTGTAATTAGGGTGATTTATAATGAATATACTTTCTGTATATGTGTACCTGCATACATGCACGCTTGCACACATGCACACTCACACCTCATTTTTGTATGGTCACATCTACAAGCCTTTAGCTGAAAATCTCACTATCAAAKAGAAAGTAAAGAATAAACTAAGCTAAAACTCAGAGGAAGAACTGGACCTCTTGGGGCATTGAAGTGTTAAGGCTGAATGAAACTCCTAGGCACAAACTGATTTTCCAGCTGTATCTTTGTGAGACCACACACACTATCTTTTTCCTCTGAGGTCACAAAGAGTATAAACCTGAAAATCCTTAGGATACTACAAAGGTTCTTTAAGTCTTGGCCTGGAATATCGTTTTGGAAGTGATTGTTGATTATAGAAGCCAAATAGAGATGTAAGATGTCAGCCCAAATGTAGAATTCGAATCACTGCTGCCATCACAGGCACAGAAACAAAAGGGCATGTTTGGGGTTTGAGTGCTGCCCAATCTCTAAGGCAAGGGCATTGAGAATTCTGTGCRGTACCTGCCTTTACCATCAGATTTGTTACTACTTACTTAAATTAATTTGTGATCCTCCAGGTGTTTCAATATGAATAAACATCTGTACATGGAAAGGAAAACAACRGTTGAGAGAACAATCTCTTGTCTTTTCATACCAAATGCTTCAAGACCAAAGGTATCAGAATAAATGTTCGAAAAAGAAAGGGGAGGGTCAGAAAACACAAAACAAAAAAGGGAGCATGCCTCTGCAGTGAGATGTTTCTGAAGCTTATAGTTAAATCTGCTTCTTGTGGTTTACTGAACTCTGATCATTTTTCTTGAAGGATTAGTGGCAATTATCATTAAGGCTCAAGCGTTTAACTGTGACTGCTGCAATAAATCTTATTAAAATAACTGAAACATACTTTTTTTGCATGTGGCAACCTGTCTCTGAATCACAACCATCTGTACAGAGTTATTGCCTGGTGCACACAGATGGCAGTAAAACAACTATAAAGCTATACCATTCTTTAATCATAACTTCTAACACAACTAAACAAAGTGAAATTTGAGTCAGACCATTAGCATTTGAAAGACTATATGATGGCTGTAATTAACAAGCACACTCTAGAATCCCTTTATAAAATGTTTTATTGATTTCTGACTGAAAAATAGTAACAACAATTGCACTGGGCAAATGTTTCCATCTTTGACAGCTGACTTAGAGAAATCATATGTTAACAATAGAATCTCAGTCTTAAAGTTTTTATACTGTACAGCTCCCTTACAGATTTAAAATGACAGTGAAAGGTAGTAGAATAATTTATTCCTTCTTGCTTAAGGCACAGAATCATGAATGCTTCAGGTCAGTAACTGCAGGGCTACACTAAACCCCTGTCACTCCAAATCAGTTACAAAGTGAGCATCTGTACTCTCTGCACAGCCCTCAAGGAGGAAAAAAAAAACAAAAAAAAAACAAAAAAACCCACCCTGTACAATATGTACAAATGCTGGGGCTCTGAACATGAACAGCTCCTAAATGAAGGCAATAGAAAGCTTCACAAATGTCTCTCTTCTGCATAATACCATAGTACCTGATACATCCAGTACCATCTCTTAGATAGAAGGCATCTGAACATTTCTACTTTAGATGCCTGAATCCATACTGTAATTTTGGTTGGAGGTGATATGGGAATTTATATCAGTGGCTGTTAAGCCATTCAAGGTCTTAAAAACACAGTCACTGGACAGATTTTGAGACCTGTAAGACTATTACMAAGATATGCTCTCTCACAGAGATGTTAATATTTCTGCCATGTCTTTGCTTTACCTAATAAAGCTTACTTCTTAAAATACTTCATCCTTCTCTTTAGTTCCAATGGCCACTCCCACCRTCTATGGGCAACAAACTTCCTTCAATTGTATTACCCCACTTATACCTAAAATAGCATGGAGAAGAACAAACAAATGCATTTCCATGGCTTAAAATTTTACCATTTATCATCTGACCAGCACAGATGATAAATGCTTTTACTCATTACAGAAGCAAAACCAAAGGCAAATCTCATTGTATGTGAAATGAACTAGAAGCCTGGACATGGCCAGTTGTAGAGAAAGGGAGCTTGTCAGGCCATGGTGACTTGCTGCAAAACCATTAATACTTCAGAGAGCATTTTACAGCATCCTCTGGTTGGTTCATTGTAAAGASAGCTCTCAGAGAAATCAAAAAGGAACTGAAGAAGGCAGCAGGTCCCCAGATAAAGGCTGCTTGTACTATGTTRTGATATTGTCAAAGCACCAGATAAAAATGAACAACTTAAGATTTAAAGTACTCGAATAGGCTGCTTTGCTATTTAAATTACTTGGTTTCTTTAAGTATGGATCAGCTACAGAAACATTTCACAGAATATAAAAAAGAAGTTTCATTAGGAAATTATTCACCAAAATGTCTAAAATGTTTTTCTCTTAGAAACACATTGTATGTTCTAATACTATGCAGTATTAAACAGGCACATGTTTATCTCASTCCTTTGTCAGTTCTGAATACAAATAATAGGAGACAGATGTGGTGAATGTATATGTATCTTGTGAAGCATAATAGCAATTCCTTGATGGGCTTTGGGTAAGCACTTGCCCTCCCTGGGGCATATTTGGACTGTTTGTGATTCTCTGCTGCCAGCTACACAGCTTGCTACCTGTCAGGAACTGGAATTGGCAGAAAACAGCTGGTAGAAATCAATGGATATGCCAGTTCTGGTTCATCCAGCAGAGATACTATGGAACAGTGTCGCAATTCTGATTGGAATTAGGCAGCACAAACAGGTTTTATTTGCTGATAGCTTCAGTGCCTTCTCATTCAGGGAATATTCAGGTTCAGATGATGTTAAGTAATTAYCAAGTTTTAAAACCTGGAAGTCACATAAAAAGTAATAGAAGAAATCAGATGTAAACTGGGAAAAAAGCCAGTTGCTCTGTAAGTTGCACTACAAATCCCATTGTGAGTCTGTGTCAGAAATGTTAGCACTGCTATTGGATGTGTTGGTCCTGGGAACATGAAAGAAGAGCTCAGGGAAACTGTAGAAATGCAAGAACAATCTAACCTAATACTGTAAAAAGGTAGGAAAATAAGGAGACCAGTCTGTCTTGCCAGATAACTCATGATAGAGCTTCAGAGAAAGGGTGGGATGTGATGCAGGGACTGGCTACARCAAAATTTGGAAGCACTGCCTGAGCATGGTATTAGGGTGCTATAGGRAAAATCCCAGCTTAATTGGACATTTGCAAGGAATTTCAAAAGCAAAATGAGCTGTTGTTTTACATCAAACATAAAAGTCTGAACAAAGAAAATGCAGACATTKTTGAAGAATGTGGGTGATTTCCAGGAGCAGACACAGATGAGGATGAATTACTCCATGCCCTCTTTRCCTCTTCTCCCAGGCCTCCATGCTTAGGGGCAAGATACATGGAGAAAAATTAAGACCAGCATCAAGCCAGAGATTACCAGAGACAACTTTATCCATTGAAATCCACCGGTTTAGAAAAAAAACATCCAAGAAAAGTGGAGAGTGGCTGATGTTCTTGCAAGGCTACCCTCCACCATCTCTGAAATATTGTCAGGAAGATCCCTGACAATAGGAAATCATCACAGACATCTTCAAAAAAAGGCTAAAGGGGGACGTTTTTTGAACATTTTACCATCTTTTCTAGCCTGAATGATCCCATAAACCTTTAACAGAATAAGTAACCCATGGCAATGAATGTAAAGAAAAAAAAAATAGGGCTAAAACACCTTTACGATATATCTAAATAGATAGACTAGATGGAATAGATAGACTAGATGGAATAGATAGACTAGATGGAATAGATAGATAGATAGATAGATAGATAGATAGATAGATAGATAGATAGATAGATAGATAGATAGATAGATAGATAGATGGATGGATGGTATAGGTACCTAACTATCTGTTTAGATAAAAAATACATGTACATATAACCCTCTCTGTCAGATTTTATACCTGTTTAGCATCACAGAGTTAGCTTTAAAAAGAAGGAAAAATACCTGGAGAGAGAGGGGAAATMAATTTTAAAATATTTCTGTTACATCATCCCCTATCAGATGTACACACACTGCATAAGCTCCTTAATTATGTACTCTAGAGCTGAAAATGTCATTTTCACACAGGCTACAATAAGAAAAACAACATCTGTACGTGAAAGGAGGAAAACAAAAAAAAAAGGCATGGAAAAAAATAGGAAAAGAAGATTGGATCAGATTGGAATTAAATGTATTTTAATTTTTTTTATCTCAAAAGTTATAGGTTTAACCAGCCAAGCAAAAACTAGAAAGAAGAAATTAGGTACAAAAAGAGGACCTAGAGACCTCTTTTTCCAAACAAGTTGGTTTGGAAGCTAAGAAGAAGGCTCTGTTAATAATTTCTAAGTGTGAAATGAAGTGTCGGCCTTTCAGAACTAAACAGGGTGAGCTGACCTGATGCTAGTGTGCTGGCTTGACCCTGAGCAGACTCCAAGTGTCCCTCATTCCCCTTCTTAACAGGATAGGAGAGAGAAAGTACAACAAATGACTCAAAGGTCAGGACTAAGATATGGAGGAATCACTCACCAGTCACCATMATGGGCAAAGCATACTCAGCTTTGGGAAATTAATGTCTTACAGATCAAATAGAGAGGGATAATGAGAAATAAACACAAATCTTAAAACACCTTCCCCCACCCCTCCCTTCTTCCTGGGCTCCACTTCTCAGTCTCTCCCTTCTCATCCTTGAATGGTGAAGTGAAATGGAGACTGGGTGTATGGTTGGTCCATCAGAAGTTTTCTCTGTTGTTCCCTCTTCCTCATGGAGGATCCCTCAATTTCCTGCCCTGCTCTAGGATGGGGTCACTCCCRCAGGAGAGCAGGGTACAGTCCTCCGCAAACTGTTGCAACACGAGTCTCTCCCACAGASTGCAGTTCTTCAGGAGCTGGTCCAGACTAGGGAGGTCCCACCCACTCCGTACACTCCTGAAGGAACAGATTGCTCCAGCATGGACCTCTTCAGTGGGGTGCAGTCTGTCAGGAACTTGTTTCTCCAGCATGGGTCTCCTCCAGAGTCAAAACTCCTGCCAGCAGGCCTGCTCCAGTTGTTGTTGCATATTTTTTTCCCCTTCTCAAATGCATTATCTTGGAGATGACTCCATCGTCACTGATGGATTTGGGCTTGGCCTTGGCCAGCCGCATGTCTGTCTTGGAGCTGGGTGGCTTTGTCTCTGTTAGATATGAGGGACACTTCCAACATCTCATGGAAGCCATCCTGGTGACCCCACAGCTACAAAACCCAGTACAGCTAGTTGCCCCATAAACCCAGTACAGCTAGTTACACCAATTTTGGTAGAATCACATCAATTTTTCATTGATGAAAATGTGCACAAACACATGTACATGCACAAGGAAAATAAAATTAGGAAGGATACAAGCTTTTGTAAATGGAACATAGAAATGTGAAAACAGCAATTTACACTCCTACAGGACTTYCTTGTCTTCAGTGCCAGCACTATGGTTCTAAGGAGTCACCTCTGAGGGATTCTTTTCTTGCCCATGCAGTACCTGTGCATTTGATCTAATCTGTGAAGAATGCAGGTCAGATGCTGTCTAACTCACACACACACTAATTCACATTAAGTATCACAAACACCCTCAAGAACTCAGTATCTACCTAGGTGAGACTACTGGCTTTGTAGTGACCTTTACTTTAACAGTAGTCAGTAGACATCTGGGAGCTAGCGCATCTACTCACTTAAAATGGAGCCCTAAACTTGACTGATTTGCCAGTCATTATTTAATAATTATAGAAAATATTTTAATAAAATAATTTATTTATAGTATATTACTTATAATTTGCTATAATTTTATTATATAAACTTGTACTTAATAATCAATTACATTACTGAAATAAAATAATTTGTTGAAGAGAACATATCACAAGTGTTGTCTCCCAACCATATGTTCAGCAAAAGATTTGTAAAAACAGCATTTTGTAAAGATCATTGAAAACTGATACCATAACAAGAGATGTGGTCAATTTTCTAATATTTATTTTATRTTTCACAGATGGACAAACAAGTCTCTATTCTTTCATTAATGTTCTTTAATAAAACAAAGCTTTCAAAGCCTATAAAGAGCTATTTTCAAATACAATTAAGAAACAACAAAATGCAGTATATGAACCTCATACAGGCAAAGGCAAGTTTTTCATATAATTGTACCCTGGTGAGGGACTTAAGATGAGATCAAGGTGGTACTATTGCCCAGTTATCCCAGGTCTAAGGAGAAGATGTGGGAGAGACTGTAATGCTCATGACTCAAACAATCAGGGGGCAAGATGTCCACATGCACAGTAACCCAGGTGCAGAGGCAGAACAGCTCAGGAACAAGCTGGGTGTTGGGTAAGATAAGAGACAAACCCTATGGGGCAGGGCACTGTCTCTTTGTCTTTACWCAAGTGAACTCAGCTGTGGTAACTGCCCTATTATGGCCCCATAACAGGCTGTAATTGACTCAGCTGTGCTGATGCAGTAGTCAGCTGTAATGCCTCAGAAGGTGTCTGACTCCCRAAATGTCTCATCATCCAGTATTACATCATCCAGTGTAACATTTGTCACTCCACCCAGYACCTCAGGTACCCTAGGTGTTTCCACCTGCCCTAAGCATAACAAAAACCCAACGGACTCGGTGTTTCAAGGACTTCTTCCGTCATCCCCAATGAATCAAGACCATCACTGTAACAATYAAGTCTTATTGCAGGATCTGCAGGTGATGATATGTTTTTCACTCATTCCTTTGTTTCTTTGTTCCTTTCTTCCTGYAATATCTTTGTGCTTTCATGCTGCTATATAACTATAGATAATAGTAAACAAAATGGCTACACACCTGCTTCCCATTGCAGCCATATTGTTCTAAAATAAACCCTACATAAATATATTTACAAACACCCATCAGTTTCCTTTCACTCTAAYCCACCCCAAAAGATCTGTTAACAAGAACCTACCTGAGTTACTCTTGCCTTCTGGGGCAGGTCATAACACCTGGTCTTCAGAGATCTCTGAAATACTGTCCCAGCTGGAGGAGAAACCGCAGCACCTTCTAAACTCATCACAATAGTGCACAAATTACAATAAGACAATCACAACTATATGATGGTTTAATAGAAAACAGGAATCTGCTTTTTWAAAGACAATAAGGGATACCAGTAAAATAACCTGATGAAAAGCAATGCTCTGTGAGCTACAAGATGTAACAGAACTTAACTACAAGCCTCAAAATCTACGAAGGTATAAAAAACTTCTATTGACTTGAAACAAAATATTGATTCAGTACAGCAAAAGACCAAGGATTTCATTTAGGTTTTGGTAATGTGAATTACTGAAAATCCAGCTATTCCATGTTTCTATCTGAAATGTACTATATTTAATACTAAAGTGCCTCCCAGTCTCCATGCCAACGCTTCTCTGCTTTTGCATCCTTTGATACTTGTTATTCTATGATGACCTCCACAGTCAGTCCAGCTTAATTATGCTTCTGTCCTTCTATGCCTTCTTTCATCAAGATACTTATCTCCATCTGAAACTATGCATCATATCTTTTTCCCTTCCTCCATTAACAGAACATTTGTCTGCGAATAATAGGTCCAATTAAAGTGAAAACTCATACTACTCAAAAAAAAAAAAAAAAGGATGTGCAGATGTGTTTGATAGCTCCTAAGGTAACCATGCAAACTTAGAGGCCTTTTCTTTGTCTCCTTACGAACACATTACCCTCTGCAGCTACTATTTTATTTCAGGATGGCAGAACAGATTTGCAACAAAACCAGTTTCTTTTTGTTTTGTGGATTACTAGTTGTGTTATTTGAAATCATGTGAAATTACAAGAGCTATGCTCGTTTATTCTAACCGATGGTCTGGCCCTAAAATGCAGCATGGATGTTTTTGCTTTTTCACACAGAGATGTATGACAAATCAAATCATATACTCCAGTATTTACTTCATCCAGTGCAATGAAGAGTAACTTTGCAGAGATTGTATCTTCTAATGTAAGGGATTCTTCATTCACTGAAGAATTGGAAAGAAAAATACACACCAAGACCTTGCATTTTACGAGTTTTAGAATGAATTTATGGCAAGAACTAGAACACAAAGCTCAGTAATCATGCCAGCTGAAGTTACTAGTCTTTGGCTGGGGGAAAAAATAAATTATGTGAGGCACTTAAGCTTGTAGAAAATAGCCCTCGACTGGTATGCWTCATTCTCTAGTAAATCTAACCACTGCAGGCTAGGTATGTAGAAATAGTTTTCTTTCTATTAGCTCATGAAGTCAACAATGTGTGTCTGTAAAGTGAACTGCTAGGCAACTCATGTATGAAGTCTCTACTAATAAATATATAATACAGGCTTTTAATGAACATTSTTATCTTGGAAACAAAAAGCTGATTTTCACTATTTTAAATTTTGTGCTTTTCTGCAGAAATCCTTCTAATGTTAAAAGGAACTTCTGATACTTTGTCTGATACTGAAATGCCATAATTAAAATATTCCAGGGGTCATATAATCTATTCTTTGCAAGAAACAAGTTCCTCTACAAAAGCAAACCTTTCACATATCCACTGCCCAGTCAGGCTGTTGTCAAAAAGTTCAAATGATAGAAATTTGAAGTTCTTGGAAAGCTTTTCCTCTTCCACATTTTTTTTAATTCCTACTAAGTTCCCTTCCAACTAAGCATATTCTGTGAATTTATGTGAAGTTCTTATTTCTAAATATGACCCTTTCTAAGCTGGCATAGAGAGATATTCAAAGGCTTGCAGCCTTTGCATCACTAGTGATGTCTCAGCATTGAAGATATTCACATTCACTCTTGCTATGAGAATAATAATAATGGCTAAAATGCACCTCTAGTATCCATTACTGTCAAAGTGAACAATTCTTGTGTTGATTTTTGCCAAGAAGAAAAGTTTTATAACAGCTGCTGAATATTAGCAGCAACAACATATGAAACTTCTTCACCAGAATGTCAGACTAACTTCAAATACCTTTGGTAATATCTTCTTTATATTGTTATTTCTTCAAAGAGAGTAAAATAAAACCATTATTTGCAGAAAACACTTAAAGGAAAATAAATTTGAGGGGGCTATCCTCTATATTTTTTAATTCCTTATCCCTCTAAAGTGTTATTGCAAGTCAAAAGGGCTATGTTGCACATCTACTCATTCYTTTTTTTCTTTTTTTTCAAGGTACCAATAATGGATGCCACTAGTGTCTGGTTTCTGGTAGCCATCTGAGCACACAACATACACCTCTACAATTTACAATAGATTTACCATCACACATTCAAAGCCATTAACCTGAAATTGCAGAATTTACCCTACTGAAATTATTAACCTATTCTGTACTACCCTTACATTATGACAGTTGCAGGGAGTAGTTGCAACRTTCCTTTCCCCCTTCTTCCACCAACACTGTCATGCCACTCATAGGGTAAATGAGATAATGAAATTATTAAACCTTGAATGCATTTATTTTTTATTTGAATGCTGTGAAACATAATAATGTTCTTTAACTAAAGGTTGATGAAGGATTAACTGAATTTCTAAGTGAAAAGTAGACTAGAGCTTCCAGCTTCCAGGATTCTTGGGGCAGATGCTCAGCTCAMAGCCAGCCAGTTCTGAAGATGCTCTCCGAGCAGACTGGGTGCCCTCACAAGGCTGTGCTTCTCCTGCTGTCAGTGGACTGGGAACAGCTGCTTCAGTTCCYGGTCAGAAAGTCACCCCCTGTGCAAGAATGGCAGAAGTAATTATATATCTGAATAACAGACACTTTTTCCTTCAAAGCTCTCCTAGTCACCATCTGTAATTTCCCTTGTAGCTCTAAATAGCTTTAGCATATYTGATAGAGCAAATGTGCTCCACCAAAACTACCCAACAGGTCTCTGTAGCTCAAGGAAGYTGAACAGGAGCTGAGGGTTTTTCAGATCCAATTCACTGAAGTCAGCAGTGCTGTCAAAGCAGCAKGTGCAGAGGTCTTTGAGGCAACTTCTCACTGTTTCCCTGGGAGGCACAAGGGAATGCATGAATGCAGTCCCAGAAATCAATTCTTATCCTCAAAACTGTTTCATTTTCCTGTTTTACCTTAATCCATTTGAATAGACAGCCCAAAGACATGATGAGGTACCATTTGTGCATGATCACCTTGCTCCAGAAATACCTTAAACTAATCAATTATGCTCCTCTGAAAAAGGCAATGGGTTTGTTTCTCATCTGTYTGCTTGAGTTATTTTTTGTTCTGGAAGAGCCTGGTGCATTTTTAGGTGGGTTAGCAGAAGAATAAATTACTTTATTAGAAACACTCCTACATTTGTCTTAAATAGAAAGTAATGCACAAATAAAGTCAAAAGTAATGTACAAATACATGAAAAATCATTTTTTGTTTTGGTAATGAGCTGAGATCCCCTGGAATTCTCTGGGTAAGTTCTATTTATTTCATTGTGAGAATATACAAAAGAATGTTTTGACATAATTGGAGGTGGTAGAGGTTGGTATCCCTCTCGTTTTCCACTCTTAGTATTCTTAGTTATCTCTACCTTACTTTTACTCTATGATTTATTTTCAATTCTTGTTCTTCAATTATTTTAAGCAAATATGATCATTTAAGATCAGAAAGCATTTTTTTGCAATTCCTTAAAATTTCTGTGCTGCTTTCTGAGATGCAGAATCTCCTGAAGTTTATTCTTTGAAAACAGCAAATTCTCAACCTGTAAAATTACTGCAGACTTCCATTGAGTTACATGTCCATAGAAGCAATAGAAATATTTAAATGAGATTATTTGAATCTTTTTGCAAACCTTGGCCAGTAGAGATTATGAGATTCTAAACAAGAGTAATTAAACTGAACTATTGATCRTATTCTCCTCATCAATAAATCTAATTTTATACAGTATGTGTTGTATATGTTAACAAAGAATCTTGAAACTGTTAAGAAAGACAATGAAAAAGAGACAGTGTTAGACTGCATATTATTTAGCAAAATAATTCAGAAGACATCTATTACTGTTTATTTTACCCCCACAAATTTTGCAAGTTGGAGAATGGATGTAAGTATTCATTTTTTTCACAAAGATATCTCATCCTCCAGGCAGAGGTTAGCTGTTGTATAATAGCTTAAATCAGGTACACTAAAATCAGTCTTGTGGACTACTAAAGGGCTGAACCAAGAACAGTATTTATTTCCATACATTTCACCTTCACTCATGGGGTAAAATGTAACTTGAAAATGTTCTTGAAAATATTAGGCATGATTCTGCATTAGGAAGAATAGAATTGAGTACCCTTGGGCCCAAGAATCCTTGGTGTCAGGTATGTCCTATATATTCATATTTTCTTACCTGGCAGGAAGGAAGAGTAAGAACACAACACAAAAAATRTAGTCATGGAGTTCCCTGGTACTGCTGATGAGGGCAGAACATGGGTATTCTGCTAGTCTTCTCCACTGTAACTTACACAAAGGTAGGAGAAGGCTATAGAAAAGGAAAGACAAAGGTATTCTGCCTTATATCACAACTGAATCTTACTGTATATTAGCATCGTGGATTTGAAATCACAGTACTGGAGAGGATGAAACACCTCCCACATTGGAGGGTGGAACTCTGACATTGGTTCTGAGTGTTGCTTGTATAGATCCAGTAYAGATGATTGCAGTACTTGTACTCTTATGACTTCCATTTTGTGCATGGGAAAAAGGTTTAGTTACTTTAGTCAAGGAAAGATTTCTGTGATCAATGGGTGCAACTGGATTTTCATTGACAACTCTGTCTCCCATTCACCTAATGCACTTATCATAGTTTACATAAAATTATTCTATTCYATCAGATGATCTTATTCCTACCTAGATGGCAGAACTAATTCAGACTGCACAGCTTCAAGAAAGCAGGTGGAAAGAGAGCGTCTTAAACCTCTGGAGTTATCCCACATATACTGACACACCTGGCAAAAAAAAAAAAAAAAAAAACCAAAACAAAACCAAAACAAACCCACCCCCAAAATGTCAACCAACCTATCAACCAATCAACCAACTAACCAAAATCCCTAAATGGTTGTCTGACAATAACACACAGGGCCCCAGGAGAACTGAATTTTGCCACAGAATGTAAAATCATCCCAAAGTTTAAAATAAAAACATAAAAATATGAAGACCAGACTTCCCTGTGTTGAAAAAGTAGTCATGTTTTATACGTTTAAAATGTTCAGGAAATGAAAAAGAACAAGGTACTTAAGATGGTTTAGAAGATACTTTATTCACAATGTATAAAGTAACTTGTAGACATAAGCAGTTCCAGTATTTTTGCCCAATTTTCTAAACTCCTAATTTACTATAACATTGGGTGAGAACATTTTGGTTATTGTTAAATCTTAATAAAAGTCAAAATGCTCTTCCTGGCACTCTGCCACTCCCTTCATCTGGTCTAGTGGCCATCCATTAGGCAGGCTGTAGCAGAGACCATGCCTCCAACCCATTTGCCCCCCAGCACTCCAGGAACGTTGTGCTAAAAAGGACCCCCAAATCCTCGGGTTTCTACCTGGCAGGCGATTAGAGATGACCCAAGAAGCCCCAGAAACACTCTCAGTATTTCACAATGAAATGTCACTCTGACCTTCTCTAAGCAAAATGTCAGAATTTTCATTACATGGAAAATTTCAAAATGTCATTTTTGTTGCAGTTCTGAATGGTACTATTTTTAATTTCCACAGGACAGGAATTATGGTGTCTGTTAACTCTTGTCAGTACACATTTGCCTTTCTACAGCATTCTAGGCTCAATAACTTTTTGTCTAATGTTTTAAATTTTTTTAAACCAAAAAAGAGAGTGAATCAGAAGCATACAATTCCCAGTTTTATGCTTAAAAAGTTGTTCACCCCTCACACTTTATTTGTGTTCAGAATAATTTTCCAAAACTTTTCTAACACTACCTGAGACCACCATGACTTCATTAGAAACAACAGTGTGAGTTCCCAAGGAAGTAAATTCTAGTAGCAGTTCAAAATTATTCCAGCAAATATTTCAGGATATTAAAAAAGTAAACCAGCACCCATTTCCTCTACTCATGATTGGGAAATACGTTGCATCCATGTCATCATTCTAGTATGTAACCAAAACACTGTGTTCAAACTGTGTTAAAAATTTCCTGTTTAACTGAGTAAATTAACATAAAAATGGTCATTTTTGAAATGCAAAATTAATTACTTGGCAGATTCAAGGACCAAAAGTAAGCTGATGAGCAGGCATAGAAAGTGATTATTTGACCTCTCTGGCCACATACAAGCTATCTGCTTGATGCAGTCTTGTCTTGGGAGATACGGCATCTTAGACACCAGACCTGATAAAAAAGACAAGGACAGCTTAGTGCCAGAAGAATATTAATTCTTGAAAAGACTGCCACATTATCATTTGTTGGCATATCTCCAGCAGAACTCAGCTATTTTAGCATTCACAGCTCCTCCAGTTAATATTCTTTGACATCYATCCTGAGCAGATGTTATTACCGAGGTTATCTGTAGTTCTGTCTTCTCTGCTGATGGACTGGAATGGTTTGGAAGGATGAGCCTTTTTAGGCAGGAAGAACTCTTGTTTTAGTTTATTCAGGMCTTAATCAGTTTTATTCCTCATCATCTCCTTTCTGCATTATCTTTCTAGCTGCTGATGGTTTACATTTTTTTTTAAAAATATAGAAGGGTCATTATGATCATCACTTTGCTCTTTTTTTTTTTCCATCTGAATTTCCAGTCTTAATAAATGCTATGGTGCTTTGCTATTTCTTTTCTATCCTTCTCTGTTTAAGTTACTCCCACTCAYCCCCTCCAGTATCATCACTGGTATAGAGATAATAGTCAAGGGAGGGACCACATACTGTTCGAAATAGCTCCTGATGAGGTCACGTTCATGCAATAGAAGAAATAGATAAAGAAGAATTGACAAGGAAAGGACGTGGAAGATTGCTGGGGATAGGAAAAAACCACACTAGAATGAGACTAACAGTGCAAGGAAGTATTTTGTCACTGTTSTGATACATACCTTCGAAAGCAGAATAAGAATAAAACCTGTATTTTTGAACTGTAACTAACAATAACATCAATCAWTAACTTGTAAACCATAGAAGAGGGAGAGACAGAAGACATTTTTACAAAAATGTAATTGTACGGTTATGAGCCAAGTTTGCACCTATCAGTCATACAAAGACATGAGTAGATAGCCAAAAAAACTAAAAAAGTTTCTGAATGAAAATGATTTGCACATTCATCTGCAGCAGGTATTTGACCCACTGCAAATGTAACACATGCCTTTTTTACAGACTTGTTTTATGCTTTACKTTAAAATAAAGATGTAGGAAATGTGTGTGTTTACAGAAAACTAGGTTCAGYGCTTACATTACAGCTTGACTGGACTTTCAAAGAAAAGCATAAATTTTTACTGTAACCTGTCAAATACGTACTAGYGAGGTATCTATATTTCTCTTCCTTTCTTTCTGTGTTAACAATTCAATCAACAACAAGAAAAACTAGCAGGCTCTCTCTGCCTAATCCCTCCTTTTCTATCTCCAAACAGAGTCTCGTAGGAAGCACCAGAATTTACAGTAGTTTCTAGCCTTTTGGCACCACAAAAATAATTACTTTTACCCTGTTAATTTTTGATGATTCTGCTAACACTTTAAAATCCCCAGTAACTTTATTTTGACATGCATGCTTTGCAGGTTTCCAGTAACCAAACACTTTCTGACTGGAATTTCCCAGTACAGAGGATGCTCATGCTACTCAGCAAATTTACGTATTTTGTTTATCCACTCCTAGAAGAAAAATATATTTTGATTACATAGCACGTGAACCAATGTCTGCTAGGTTCAGAGGGCACTGACAGCCTTATCTCTCATAATTTGCCTTTTCCTCACAGTTTTGGTCAGYATCGTACTTTTACTGCCAAATTTAACTTCTATCTCACATGTATTTTGCAGAAAGGGAAGGATTACATTAGATTCGTATTAAAGTCAATTACACTCTAATTTCTCATGTGCATATCATATGTATAACTGGGACTCTCAAGTGACAAAGTTACTTCAATAAATGAACATGAAGTTGGGAAAAAAAGGTAAATGTAAATTTGTAAAATGTGTGATTGTGTCTGAGCTGTATCCTCATTTCYATCCCTGCAAAAGAAATATTGATTTATATGACAACCTAAAACACACCAGCAGAAGACTTTCAGGGGTCTTATTCCTTAACTCTGAGTATTCATTCCATTCTTAGCTTTCAGGATATGCTTGTATCTGAACACTGCATAAATGTTATGCTGGCTGTCATGCATTCCAAATTAATAAATAACCAGTGAGAAGTAATTTTCATTAATAATGTATTATGAAAGAGAACTTTAAAGATGTAGACAGAGCCAGTAAATAAAGCTGCTATTACAAAACCATAAATATGCTTGGCCTATGATTAACCTTGCAACTGAGTTAAAATATTGACCACTCAACATAAAACTAACCAGAAAAAGAAAGAAAGAAAGAAATAAAGCTGCTATTACAAAACCATAAATATGCTTGGCCTATGATTAACCTTGCAACTGAGTTAAAATATTGACCACTCAACATAAAACTAACCAGAAAAAGAAAGAAAGAAAGAAAGAAAAATTCTGTATTTTGGGTAACTTTTCCCCCCCCACTCTGTGCTAAAAATACGACACTTACTAAGTGAACTTTTCCTTTTGTATTTGAAATCTAAACTGGATTTTACTTTTCTTTCTCTTTTTCTCATTGTCTGTGTAATTTATATTTTTTCAAAAAATTTATCAGAAAATATACAACATTTTCTTAAACTGAAAAGTGACATCGCAATTTTGCCTCTTCAAATTCAGATGTTGTCTTACACATATTACTCTCTGCTGTGCTATAAGCCCAGCAGACTCAGACCTCAGTGTCAGAAGTTCAATTTTACTAACATTTTGTATTTTTAATAGTCTGCTGCTATTTTCACTTTATGAGCTGCAGAATTGTTTTTTGCTACTTGCCCGCGTGGCACAGACAGCAGCACTCAACAGCTCTTTAACACCTGCAGCTTTACCAAGCTGGGTTAAGAGATATCAGGCAATGCCTGTGATGTGATGTCGAGTCCATTAATACACATGCTTCTGTAAGTCCTAATTACTTTTGATCAGAAACATATTATTTTTTATTGCCCACGCTGCCAGCAGTGCAGCGCTGTGGGAGGGGGTGCCTGCAGCAGCTCAGCTCCCTGCGGTGTGAGAGGGGGGAAGCTCTACCTGTCCCTGGCTTTACCCTGCATATCAAGGGCTCACAGTAAAATAGTCCTGACACTGACCTCTGAGAGACCCAGCAGCTGAGACAGCCTTAACAATGTATTAACACAGCAATGTGCCCCGTAAACTATTACCAGCTGCAGGCTGGGCTGGGGACCTGGAGCGGGAGTGACAGAGGAAGGGAGAAGGAGAAACAGAGAGAGGAAAAGAGGATGAAAAATTGGAAAAAATGATGATTTTCAGCTAGGGTGGTATTGGCATATTCTTTTAACTTCTTCTCTGAATTTACCTTGTTGTTGAACAGCAATGTGTCCTGAGCAAAGGGTCTGTTTATGTCTTGCCGTGTCTGAACTAGTTTCTCTGTTGAGTCTTACCACATTGCTTTAGCTCAAAACAACTCCAGAGGAAATGAGTTTATTTCCCCTAATTTTGTGTGTCTAGCAGCATGGTGACCAAAGAGCGAGAGCAGCAACGGGAAATAGACCACCCCTGCACAGGCTCATGGCATTTGATGATCTAGTACATCAAACACACTATGCTTCCAGYGCAGTCCAAACTTACAGGTGATCTACCTGCGATATATATTCATTAAGATAAAGTTACTTCATTGGTGATTCTGCCTTTGGGACTCTTTGGGTGACAACACTGCACTAATCAGAAACAGTTCACAATATGGAACCTCAATGTCATTTTTCATTCAGCTGAGCTCACGTACCATTTGCCATGCAGCACTGCTTAATGTGAGGTTGTTGCTACAGTGCCCAAAAACACAGTTCAATGGTAGACTGCCTGTCACAGCTGTATCATGGAACTCCAAGAACAATCCACCCAGAAGCTGCAGCTGCTCGAATAGTGATACAATATGTTACCAGGATTCAAAAAGTTAATATTTCAATGGTTTATAAAAGTTGAYATTTAAATGGTTTTTAAGACTATCAAGAGCTACTGCAACAAACAGCAACAGGAAGAGTGTTGGATGGAGAAAAAGCCTTGAGTTTCAGGACAGAAGCTTAACACTATTTTGGCCTGAGAGGGCATTTTATTCCCTGCTGCAGTTTGTACCCTGATACAGCTGATTCTGGTTTCTAGCTGGTCCAGTATCKCCACCATAACAAAGGCTCTTCTGACCCACTCTGGCAATGCCAAAAACACTCCTSCTTTGAGATAAAAACATTTACATGAATAACAAGTAGCTGAATAGCTGCAATGCTTTTTATCAAGAGGTATGGCACCCATTAAGTCTTCAAACAGGATGGGAATGGAGCTCTATCATTATGTGTTGCAACTCACTCATTCATTCTAAGAGCACAGCTGAATTATTTGTATGCATTATCTTTCATTGTCTGATCGGTTGTCTGGGGGGTGGGCAAAACCCATGCCTTGTGCTAGAGGCTAATCAAAAACCCCAATTAATAAAGAAAAAAATATAGCTAAAATTAAATTTTTATTAAAGAGCCCACAGTCATAAAATATGAACAATATTTAATATAATGAAATATATATAATTTTGTCCAAATATTATTATGTGAAGTTATAAATAAGCAAATATTAGTGGCATTGTAGCAATTATAGCCTAAATAGAAAACAGCATAGGTGTAGGGGAATTTGGCCAAATTATTTGCTGCAGTTTGAAACAATGTGCAGTTTTTAAGGCTTGAACTTTTTCTATCAGATGTGATAAGAAACAGTAAAATCCATGCTGGGTAGAYGTTAGAAATAATTTGTATTAATTTAGACTGTTGTTTTTAGAATGGTTAATCAGCTTGAAAGGAAAACAGTTAGCCCTCCCAGGATAAAAAGATGTTAGCAAGGGAAAAGTTCATTGTACATGTAAGAGTCTGTAAAGTCAAGGTTTTATTTACTCACATAGTTAATTTCCATTTGAGTTTGACATTTCATGCTTCAAAGCTTAGGTCTTTTGAAGATACTTTACATGCCTTAAATGAGGCTCAGAACTGAGCAATCAGTTCTGGATGAGTGGTATGAAACATTTTAAAGAAGTTTTTTTTCACTTGTAACTGGGTGTCTCTGTGCTTATCACCTATCTGTGTTTCATATGTTCACTCTAATACCTACTGATTTTTCAGTTCCAACCACTTAAATTGAATTAAATATTATTGCAAACATGATGTCTGGTCCTGTATAGACTCCATGGTTAAAAATTAAGAATAAGGTTTTAAGAGAAAAATGGAATTGACTTATACAGCCAGCTAATAARCCAGGAAGACAGTCTAGGTTATAAGACAATATTTTACTAGAAACCACAACTCTGCAGACAAAGTCAAATCTGACTGCAGTGGCAGAAATGTTGCCCGGGAAGTGGTCTGTCATTGTCTGTCCTTTACCACTAGTCCCTGAACTGATGAGAAAAATTAAAGAGTTAAAAAGTGAGCTTTTTCAGGGATGTATGGTAAGGATGGGGAGAATTCAGCTGATCAGGACAGAGGAAGAAAGGAACAAAACAGATAAGGAAAAAATAATGAGAAACATGACATTCAAAGGGAACATACAACAGGAACATCGCAGGAAAGGAAAAGCAAAGTGGGAGGAAGAAAAAGGGTGATAGTAGTTGGAAGAACTATGCAGAAAARTAAAATGCTTAACATAATGGAGTGAAGAGGAACATGACAGTAAAGAGAATATGACAAAAAGAAACCAAAGCGTAAAGGTYGTATGTAGAAACAAAACATAGAGGAAGAAAAGCAAAGAGTTAGGAAGAAAAGAAGAAAAAGGTGAGAAGGGGTTTTTTACAAAAACACTGCAAATGTCCATGAACAATGAATGAAAATAAGTTTTGATGATGAGATGTGTATAGAGGAGAGGCAGTTGAAGGCATRGGGAGTGAAAGGCAGAGAATGTACATCAAAGTATGAAATAAACAAATAGCCTGAGACCAGCTCGTTTTACTTTTGGGAAACAAAGCAAATTAAAACAAAAAATTAGCAAAGCCCCAAGTCTTCTATTTGACTGTATGAAACACGATAGTAAATAATCACACGAGTATCCCACAAACTGTAGTTTTGACTTTACCTGAACAAGCTCTGTAAAAGACTTCGGGACCTAAAAACCCAGTGCCTTACAATTGTAATCGCAAGGATTCTTTCTACCGCAAGGCTGGTTTTGTTGCGTTTCCCACGTCCTGGAATTCATCAATTCCAAGAGAGAAAGACACATTGCCACCTCCCCGTTACTCGCAGGCAGCGCCGGCATCTCGGAGCCCGTTCCGGCTGCCTCTCTCTGCGGAGGCGGGGGGACCCTGGGGACGATGCGCGGCGCTGGCTCCGCTCCGCCGCGTCCCCGGTCCTGCAGTGACATCCAGCGTCCAGGCTGGGCACCGCCGCAGCGCCCGCAGCCTGCCCCTCCTCGCTGCTGAACCCCGTCCTCATGCACGGCCGGCGCCCCTTTTCTCCTTGGAACAAKGCGCAAAGGGGTGTCAGAGACGCTCGGGATAAAACTTTAGGAAAATATGAGAGAGCTGAAAACTGGTATAGGTGATGAACCGGAGGTAATAAACAATATAATAGCATGAGAAGAAAAAAGATAAATTCCTTTGAGTAACTAATCAAAAAAGGGCAAAATTAATGGACTGTTAATTCATTAGCAGAAGACCTAACTTCTTCCCTTTTTTATTTTTCTTTTAAAGCTTTGGAATAAGTGGAACAGATTGACGTGAAAAATGCAGAATCTTTCTTTTTTCTTTCTTTCCTTTCTTTCTTTCTTTCTTTTCTTTCTTTCTTTTGTGATTCTGCAAAAAAATCATGGAATTATAAACTCATACATTTTGTGTTGGAAAGGACCTTAAAGAGCATCACACCAATAGGCAAGGATTAAAATCATAAAATCATCAGTAGAGACATAATTGAAGAAATTTTTTTTCCTTCTTCTTTGTCTTCCTTTTTTTTTTCTTTTTTTTTTTTCTTTTTTTTTAATTGCAAAAAATTCTTTTTTGCAGTGCTCATGGGGTGAATGTGCTGTTTAAATACGAAGTGCTCTGGTCAGAATAGACAAAGTACAGGCAGATCACCAGAATGCTCAAACTCCCTTTATTCTCGCTACAGGATCACAAAGGCCTTTATTACAGCCTTCCAAAAATAGGCCTGTAAAAACCAGAAGAAAGTTTGTGACAAACAGGCTTTTAGAATAATCAGATTGTATAGGAGGAAAAGAAAACTTCTATGAAACAAGACAGCTTTCCAGCCTCCCACTCTTCCTACAGAAARTGCTGGCCCTCTAAAGCTGCTTGCAAAAATAAAAATTTCTGGAGGTGTGGTTGTAATTTTAAAATTTCATGGTTCCTATGAGAAATTTGAATATTCCTCTGGTACTCTATACTCGCATAGCTCAATAATTTTGATTATAGGGTGCTCTTGCTTTYTTTCCCTTTTTATGCAGTGTTGTATCTGTGTGCATCTGCTGGATCTGTGAGGAACGAAAGAAGCCYGTAAGAGAGAAGCTAACTTTCAGCTAGAATTTCCATGGATTTAGGCTGATGAGGTATCTTAAAGAAGGCCTAAATAATCTGCCACAAATCACAAACTCTTAGTTTTTTTAAGATGACGGCTACCCAGCTCCTCTGTGATTAGCAGATGCGATTTGCAAGGGCTCTATTCATTCAAAACAATCTGCAACCTTTGATGTCAAAGAAGCTGTGGAGTGCCTGACTGCAAGCTGCAGAGGGTCACAGATCTCTGCTCTGCACACAGCCTTATCTATTCATCAGAAATTCATCCAGGCCATGGAAACTTTTTCATTTTCACTGCACAGGCCTCAGAAAGCCAAATGGCATGGGAAATTTAATGTAAGTCAGTCTCACATTCCCTGACCATGAATGTGAAAAAATTAATCCTCTGCAGCTAAATACTTTTGTAGTCATTTGGTATAAAAGGCAATGGTCTGTCACTTATATCCTACGCTAAACCAGTAATGAAATCTTGAAAGAGGAGGCGGGGGGGTGGAGGAGGCAGGAGTTTCACTGCCACAGTGAAGCCGAAATTAGGCCATTGCTTTACTACTCCGAAGCAATTTGGGAGTTAGCATAATTGAATGCACAGCGTTATTCCCAGTAGCACAGGATGCAAGCAGACCTTGAGAAGTCAGGTGTGATGGCAGATGTTTTCAGTGACATCTGCAGAGCTGTTGCCCTTGCTTCTTTTTAAGCATTTCTACCACTTACTAGAGTTCTGAAGCAATAGTTAACATTTGGATTCTTTTCATCTGGTCTCATGCCCCAAACTTTGTCATAATTAAAAGAAAGTGAAGCCTTGAAGGTCTCCATAAGACCAACCAACACTTGATTATGACACCTCCTCCTGCTTTACAAGCTCCTTGGGGAAGACAGTTCAGAAGAAGGTCGAATTACAGAACTATAGAATGGTTTGAGTTAGAAGGACCTTAGAGGCCATCTTGTTCCAACCTTCCTGCCAGAGGTGGGACACCTTTCACTGGACCAGGTTGCTCAAAGCCCCACCCAGCCTGGCCTTGAATCCTTCCAGGGATGGGGCATCCAGCTTCTCTGGCCTATCAATGAAAACTTCTTCCCAATACCTGATCTAAACTTGCTGTCAGTCAGTTTGAAACAATCACCCTTGTCCTATCACTACATGCCCTTTTCAAGATTCCCTCTCCAGCTCTCTTGGAGCCCCTTTAGGTACTGCAAGGGGCTCTAAGATCTCCTTGAAGCCTTCTTTTTTCCAGCCCTAACAACTCTCTCAGRCTGACTCCATAGCAAAGGTACTCCAGTCTCCTAAGGATCTTCATGGTATCCTCTGATGTCCCTCCAGAGAAAAGAAACAGGTGACAAATGCAAGTGTTACAGTGGTCTCCCAGTCACAAATATAGATAGTAAACACAATARTAATATGAGACAATTTAAAAGTGGTAGGAAATAAGAGCGTATGAGCAGTGATGAGACTCTGTGACTGTTGCTTCATAAAGCACACAAATTACGACTGTCCTTAGCATTCATGACACAAATTATCTCTATAAATGGCCATCAACATCAGAAGGAATGCAATCTTGTGAATACTGTGCACTTCATAATCTAAGAAATAAATATGCTGAAAATGTACTTTATGAACAATAATAAATAATGTTCATTCTTCTAATCTAAAAAAGAGCAAAAGTTTGTTGCTGTTATGAAATATGGGAAGTTAGCTTCTGGTGAAAAATCTAAATATTTTTTAAAATTCACAAAGATCAGAAACATTTATCAAGAGTTCACATTTCTGATAAATATTTAAGTGTGCAAGGCAGAACCACCAAGAACAGTAAATACTTTATAGCTGGCACTTTGTCAAAACTATAAGTGGTTCTGCCTTTGAATTTTACATCACCACTAAATTTACAGTCATTTTATAAGTGGCACAAGACAAGAATTACTTCTTTCTAAATCTAAACCAAGTAATAAATCTAACATCAGGATTCCTCTTATTGTCCGTTATCATCTGATGACAATGCCTTTTACCTTCATTGTCTTGACAGAAATATGATATGTAAAATCATAATGTCACATCACTCACCATGATTTAACACTAGCCAGCCCATACCATTTTAATCAATCAACATTGTCGCTTTTTAGTGTAATGATTTTCTGGTGGATTCCTTGTGTTTAATATGATATATATGTCTTATCAGCAGTTGATTTACTATTTCATTTCGGAGTCTAACAGCTTGGAAGGCCGTTCCTGCCTCCTTCAGACACCACTGGAATTGGAAAACAAGCATTGTTTCAGGTACTACTCAATAACTAATTGTGGAAATCAGCTGGAAGATATGAAAGCTTGGTTCTTGGGGAAAAAAAAAGACAGGAAAATGCTGTGAAATAAAGGTACTAAGCAGTACAGCACAAGCAGGAACTTTTTTTTTTTTTTGGTCTTGATTGTACCAAAATGCACACAGGCATCCCTAACTGGACAGTGTGATTGCTGAGTTCCATAGTTTGGTTTTAAAACTTTCTGAACTGTGYAGAGGTTTTTCTGAGGAAAGGAGCTCTTTCCATTATATTTCTCTGCATATTATATAGTCTTATTACTTATTATTCACAGAGGGATACTGCATTTATTTCTCAGAGAATTTCAAGARAAACAATTTTTGCTTGTAAAGCACTCAAACTATTCCAGCCATATTCCAGTATATGGCTGGAATAACACACCTACATTTGAACACGTCTTTACATTAGGCCGTAGCAAAGCACAGACGTTTAGAGCTGTCAAAGAACACTAAAGCAACAAGTTTAACAAGAAAATTTTGCTTTTACATGSCATTGCAGAATACTGGAAAGACTATACACTCATGCATGGAAAAATACATATGTCCAGGTAACAAAGGAATGGGTGGAAACTGTTATATTTCAGAGTAACAAGCTCCTTTTAAGAGTCCTYAGTCAATGTTTGACAACGTATAAGATGTAAAATTTCAAGTGGCAAAATCACTCTAAACTCAATAAATATAGCACTTTCCGGACCAATTAGCCCTCTCTTAGTGACAGATAAAGAAACAAAGGTAAGACAAATGGTGAGACAAATAGTGTTCATGGGGAAAAGTGACATTTAAGTTGCATCACAGATCATGCAGCTAACTGAGAAGACATGAAGGCTCTTTCATCAGTTTATAAATGGGTAAATACTCACTTTCTCACTGAAGATCTGAGGAATTGAAATATCATTTATTTTACTGTGAAAGAATAAAAATATTTAAGATTTTTTTTTTACCATAAAGCTCAATTTTCACAATAAGAAAGCATATAAAATGCCCTTTTCAGTTTGCTTTTACTTGTTTCACAAATTCTTCTTTCTCCTAAACGTATAATGTGAGTTACTTAGATTAGGGAATTGCTACTTTTTAGAACAATATATAAAAAATTAATCTGCCAGTAAAATCCCAGTCATTCAAGGCAATGCTGAAATTTGTTTAACTTAACAGTAAATCTTTATTTTTAAAGTGTCTGGAGACATCTGAATTCCTTCATAATCTCTACCTTTTTATTTTTAATTATTCTCTTTATAAGGCATTACAGCCAAAAGGACAAAAACAAGTTACAAATTACCAAGATCATTTTCCCAAGTGCAGGAAAAAAYGTACTCAGAAATTTTCCTCAGAAAGTGCACCTTTCTTTTGGGAAAAGTACTTTTCTCTTCCACCATGAAGGGGCATTTATCAGGCATTAAATTTTTTGCATTAAAACTTTTGCATTTTTTATTTTACTACTCTTTAAATACTCTGCATCAATGGTATGTCTTCCATCTATCTAAGTTCTTTCCCTGGCCCTCAGGAATGACTGTCTAGTCCTTTTTCTTCAGTCTCCAAGTTCTTGCAAACCTAGGAGTAGAAAGAAACTCACCTATGGTGTCACAGTGGCCTTTGAGTACCACAGACTTGGTTCTTACATGTTGGATATAGGCTACATAGCAAAAGAACTGCAACAGACTTGACTAAACTCTCATAAATACAAATTCCTCTTTTCCTTATGCATTTTTCAAGTCTTGCAACAAAGTTTCAAGAAGGGCAAAGGAAGTCATATTCAGCTGCAGAATGACTTAGCTGTTGGGGTTCTGGGAGATGTAGAAGTAAATGGAATGATAAGGCAATATCAGAAGACAATAATAGGAAATACTAAGAAAATAATGGGAAATTAATTAAATTTAGTCACAAATGTTGAGAAGTCAGATTTTTTTTCCTTGTAGTCAAGCATTCAGTCGAGCCATAATTTATAAATGCTGCATGCAGGTACAATTTGTACCTGGATGCCCCTGAATGCAGGGTATTCCTTTGAAGAWCACCCTGACCTCCAGCACATTGTTACTCTTTACAAGCACCAGATAATGCTATTTGATGCTGATGTACCTTGTCCAATCACCTACAGAAAAACAGATTTGRGAAAAAAGATTACAGGCTATAACAGAAGCTTGTGGAATATCTCCTTCACTAATTCTTGTTTTTTCTTGTCCTTTTGGAATGATAGTATTTCACAGTAGGAATTACTGTACTTCATACACACTTTAAGTTATCCATCACACAGAAAGAAAAAACAGAGTCAACCTAAGAGAGATATTTTCATATGATCAGGTTATTATCTAATCTTCTGTAGTAGACTTCCTCATCTTCCTCCAGAGTTTTTAGTCCACCCACAGTCTAGTCATGACAGAAGTCTGATCTGGTACAGTAACTCCTACCTTAAGTGACACACTGCCATACCTCAGACATAATTACTAGACCTGCCTCGGGAATGCAGAAGCCAGTCACTTCTCCCTTGACCCTAAGGATAAATCTACTGAGTGCAGTAACACTCACCGTTTTCTCAAGGAAAGAGGTCTACTGCGCATTTTTAATTAAAGCATTTCAGAACTAAAGTAGCTTCTGAAAACACCTACCCCACTGCTCAATACATTACAATTAGTCTGTAACACTCAGATCTAAACACACCCACGACGCAATTCAGTACAATACTATCAGTCTGTRGAGGACACACTCCCACATCACAATTTCCAAAATACCTTCTCCTTAAAGAGGAGAAGACATTATATGTCATATCCAAGCTTTCACTAATTTTATGCAAGGCATGGATTCAACTGAAGTTTGTTGTGATAGTTTAACRCTGTTCTTCCTTATTATTATCATATTGTTATGCTCTTCATTTTTTAGGTTACTGCTCTTYGTGTACTTTCGTCTAGAAATACTTGCTCTGGAAAAGAAGTTTGGTCTAATTTGCACTCACCTTGCAGAGCTTTATGCAGGCATAACCCCTTGGAACAAAAATATACATTGGAAAAAACATAGCAGATTATTTTCTCAGCAAGTGGATTTTATTACATTAGAAAAAGAGAAAGCAGTAGATTTGAATTTCATTTTAATAAACCTTTGGCTCTTTGCCCTTTTGAAGAGCTCAAATAAGCTTAATCTCTACCTTTTTTCTCTAATTCTTTGATCCAAGGGTTTTTCTTACATGGTACATAACAAAAGTACATTAAAATCACTAATATAATTAAAAGTGTTAGGGCTAGATAYAGCTGACAACCCATTCACAAGCTCTCATACTCATGTCAGTGGAAAAAATAGGATTTTTAAATAACTTGTTAGATCCACTTCTTTCCCTCAGAATAAACTAGATTGCATTCTGTGTTATCTGTGGCAGGTACAGAGGTTCCCTCTTCCTTTTTGAATTCTGTGATACCATCTTAAATATTAAAACACAGAACTATAGCAACTAAAGCAAAAATTCTCTTACTAATAATAAGATTAAATAAAATAAAATTAAGGCAGTCATATAACTTTTTTTCCAGAATATCAGTTTGGAGATAAGGAAACATTGTCCCTTGGAAAATTGATATTGAAGCCCATTGTTCTAAAAACTATTTTTCTAAATAGTGTTTTGAGTTTCTGGGTTTTTTCAGATTCTCCAAATCAACATCASGTTTAGATTTCTGCAAATATACAATGAAGGTCATTTAACAGTCAGGTCATAGGGAAAAAAAAATWAAAAAACAGATTCTTTTTTCCCTAAACCCATTGCTCCAGCTGTCATACAACATCTGCAGATCAGGTGATAGCTTCAGGATTAACCTGGAATGTGGATGAGTCTGCAACACTACTTTCTTTAACAATATTCTGCAGGGCAGATCAGTCATTGAATGTCTGGGGCTCAGCAAATCTGCAAGTAAAAATTACTACCAGCAGAAAACAATTCTCTATGCAAAGCACTTTGTGCTCACACAAATCAAGTGACACAAAGAGGGTTTCATCTGCTTAGCCAAGATCAGGTTGATAACCATGACAGGTTGATATTGGTTTTCAATGCATTCTTCCCTGATAAATTTGAACTGCTAGAAACAGTTTGCCTTATACTGGATTACATCCAGTATAGTTGTTAAGGTCATTATTTCTTTCCAACAGTTTCTTTTACAGCCACCAGAAAGTCACCTTTTATGAACAATAAGGTTTAAACTTTTTCTTTCTGTCTAAAGAAAGGGTTTCAGTCCTGAATGAAAGACCAGGTTTGGGTCTGAGCCATTGGACTTGGCTTGACAGTTATAACCATGCTCAGAATGAATTAAAAAAACCAAAWAAACCCAAAACACCCCMCAATCAGTATCAGTATCAGGCCAGTGCCCTTTGGATCTAAATATTCAGGAACTTCATCTCACATGGTGTCCTAGGGTGATGTTATAATGTTTGTATCCCCAGTCGTCTGTTGAATTTGTGTGGGATGTTGTACTCTGTGCACCGTGGTGTTGGGTCTGGGGGCAGGGGGAGGCACAGGTTTTTTTCACAGGCTCTGCTCCTCTGAGTGACCTTGAGCATCTGGAGTTTTTGATAACACACAGTGTAGGACGGAGAAGTTTTTTCTTTCTTTCTCTTTTAGCAGCTTGCTTTTGCTTCTGCTTCTGCTTCTTTAGTTAGTTAGGAGAGCTAGATACTTTTTTTTCCTTCGACTTTCTTTTTTTCCCTTTTTCACCTTTCCCTGGAATTGTTCTAATCTCTCTGGACTGAGAACAAGGGGAAGCACCAGAGGGCTCACACCTGGGACCCACCAAGATCCACCTTGCACTGCAACTTCTCCCAGTACCAGAGAGACTGAGACCTCAGCCACCATCTTCAGGGGGGATCTTCTGCCTGAATTTCATCATCTCTCCAGGGCAGCACAAAGCCCTTGTCATCGGGTATTGTTCAATTTATTGTGCTGGGGAGGGCTTGACGTGTTGAATAAACAGGTGTTTTTCCACTTCTCTCTGGGGAAGTTATTCCCGAACTGACTGGGGGGGGGGGGAGRGGGGAAGGGAGGGAGAGCCCCTTAGGAGGTATTCCCCTGAAATTGCCCTAAACCAGGACAGATGGATACATCACACTGTTCCAGGTTTGGAACTTGTTTGTGATAAACAGACAGTTAAAGCAACAGCCAAATATTTTAATCAGATTATTTGAATTCAGAAGCAGTTTGAATGGGATTAATTTTGATAGAAATAAAAATACCCCTATCATACCCATGAAGAGCATGAAAAGTGATGCATAGAAAAAAAAATGAAAAATTCAGCTTTATAGCTCAGCTTTAAAACATACAGAATATGCAAGTTCATGACCCACTTCCCAGCACATGCAACACCCAATTCCTTGGACAGTGTAACAGAAATATTTCATCAAGAGYATGCAGACTGGAAGACATTTCCAAAAAGGGGATAAAATCAAAAGGGGATAAAACCACRGCCTCACATGTTGCACAACTGAGCCATCCTTGTCTCTAAAAATAGATGAATCCCACTGAATTAAATCATAATCTTATCTGTGCAGAAACAAAGCATTCTCATATGCCTTTCATTCTTAAAAATGTGAAAAAAAACTCAGAATTGACAGCTAATAAAACATCACATAAATGCTGCAAATATCTAAGATAATAGAAGGCTGCTGGATATAGTACAGGCAACTCTAGTTGTCCCTCAGAATACGTTTCTGTAAATAAGTACAGTATCTTACAATATCTTATATTTTTAATAACTTGATTTTCTTTGATTACACTAAACAAAATKAAGTAGTGGACMATGACTGGTTTGTACATRTGCCACAGTACTTTTTCCGTAGTATGACATCCATCAGGCGCTTCTAAGTATATTACCTTTAGCAAATTAAGGGTTTCTTATTGAATTATGCTGCAGCTGCCCTTCTGCCTGTGCTCAGTTCAAAACACCATAGAAGCAWAAATGAGACACTGAACTCACTAACAGACATCACTCCATCAGAAAGCACATCCTTAAGTATAAAATCTAGTTATTACTAATTTATTAGTACTTGATTATATTTMAGAATATATTTTGAGGAAAATAGAATACTCATTAAGAATATATTTTGAAGAAAAGTGGCAAGAGAGATATCATATACAGGTGTGCAAAGCACAAGCTTTTCTTAAAGATTTTATTTCCTTGATACAAACCACTTCAGAAAACATTGCATTTACATGTACATGCACAACATTTCAAAAAACTTTAAAAAGCTTTAAAAATCTGGGCACCTAACAGATAACAACTTGCCTTCAGGTTTTATTTACGTGTCAATAGAAAGTAAGAAGGAAAAAGAGAAGCTTGGCTTTTCTGTGGCACACCATGAATACATTGAATTTATTTGCTTAACTTATGCTTGATATATATGCCAAAAAATAGAGACATCCTCCCATAAATCTCATCCTGTAAATAATGGATCTAGGTCCTCTTCAAAAAAACAAAGCTCCATTAACTCAGTTGTCAGGAAAGTTGCAGAGAATTACATTTTGTCCATTATAACTTTGCCTGTAATTACATCAAACCAATCTCACATATTTGGTCAAATTTTTTAAAAAAATATGTAAGGATATGCTCATTGCAAGAGGTAAAGAATTTCTCCAAGCCAGTAAAAGTGCAGAAATCTGGTGCAAGCCATTAGAGGTATCAAAGGTTAAATTTAGCATGATTATCTTCTTCTGATSGTAAGCTATGACATTCAAGCAGGAATTACAAATTACATAACTTTTGAATGCAGCATAGTCAGCAYGTATTACCTTCCCTGAGCTATTCATGTTTGGCAGGGGACACCACCCACATTAATATGACAAGTAAGGAATTTGAAATATTGGGATTTATCCAAAACAAAGTCTTAAGTACTTTAGTTAGATAGCAGACAACAAAGCCACATTGATTTCAATATCAGATAATGGATAATGCATGTTTAGGGTCAGATGCATCTGGCACGATGGTATTCTGATCAGGGACTAAGCAACATGGTGGAAAAACATGGATATAAGGATGATCTCAAGCTAGACACTGTCACTACTCTAATACTACTTCATGTTTGAAACCAGTAAAAACAATACTATCTTTAGCCTAACATTCATACTATGTTTTAAATGTTTAAGTGGGATATCATATTCCCTCGATTCTTCTTGAAAAAAGTATAAAGCTGCTGCTACAGAAGTGAGTTCCACTATTGCCACCTCTTTTTCTCTGGCCATTCCTGCCTTTCCCATCTGTCTAATGCACCTGATGAGTCCTGTATCTCCAACAAGATCCCYGGACAATGGCATGAAATGTGATAGACATGCTGCATTCAGGGCAATCAGCAGGTTCTACAAGAACTCTGTACAGCTTCCAAAGTTACACAGTGTGATGGCRMAACAAGGAAAAGAGGGTTTAAAAAKAATTCTCTTTTTTAACTTGTTTCTTGTCAAAACATTCAGGTCCAGCTCATTTCAGTYATAGTGGAGGGTTTGGAAAAGCAAGTTTTTGTTAAAAGCATATTTGAATCTTTCCAYTGTAAACAATGCCACAGTACTTTCCATATCACCTGAGTATCTGACAAAATCTGAAGGTGCAGCCTAACTGTTGCCACAGACTGTGGTTCATCCCTTTCTTCTTTCTAAATGAGCTAGTGATGTGCTATTTGATAGAAATAGGAGTGCATTTCAGGACTTTTTCTGAAATGCTAGCTATAAGAAGCAACATTCTTGTTTTTCTGACAACGTGCATTAAACATCTTGGGATATGATAAACCCTTACTACTGACAAAACAACGAAAAGCAACAAATATCCAAAGTAATTCTCCATACTCATCCTTTGTGTGTATGCGTGCGTGTGTGTGTAAAACATCTGTTAGTTAAATATAAAAAGGAGTGGATTCTGTTTTTTCATAGTCAAAATACTTATACAACCAAAAATTTAGCAACATGAGAACAGATCACAATCTAAGATTGTATRCTGCAAAGCTCCCAGGGCTGCTACAGCTGTAAAGTGGTCAGCCTGGATTAACAGTGAGCCATGGACAAAATCTATGGCCAGAACAGCCAAAGAGGAAATGGCAATTTCTGATGGAAATCTTCAGCAGTACTCATTGCTGACCATATACTTTAGTATATGGCTTTGGTTCCTGCTGAAGCCCATGGAAGTTTTAGTAARGATATTAGCAAAATGACACCATGTTGTGAAGGTCAGCAGTATGGGGAGTGTAAGCTGAGAAAGCTGAAGGTCCTGTAACAAAGACAGTGTGCCAGAGGATTGTTTTAATCACATATATTACAATCTTGACCYAAAAATAATTTWWAAATTATGYTTAGAGTACAATACAGCMATATTTAAACCTACTGTTTTCATAAAAAGAAGAAAGCTGTATGAAAAAGTCACAGTCTAATTCCATGACCATATATTTACTCTTTATTCCCACAGTGAAAATGTCTAATTGAAAAGAGCAAACTAACACTTGCTTATTATAAAAGTATTTTAGTCAATACCAATTTCTTAATATTGATTACCATTTAGACATTTAAAATGTACCTTACAGCAGCCATAAAATTCTTACTGGTACTTGTGCACATTTAAGATTTCAACTAAAAGCAGTATGTTAAAAAACATTTTGTTTAGCCATCTAAAAAATAGAATTTTATTAGCAAGCAATTTAAACACTCAACAGCTATACATGTTGCTTCAACATTGCAGATTACTGTTACAAAATACATTTAAATCTAGACTTGATTARACATTATGAATTCTGATTTCTCTTTTAGGGACATATTACTGGAGGGGGAAATAGCCAGGGTTGGACTCATTGGATTTTGGAGATTTTCTTTATTTKGGGGGTCTTGTGGTTTTGTTGCTGATTGTTTGTTTGTTTGTTTTTTCCCTTCAGTGGCAAGGGAAATTTGTTTCTTTAATGCCAAACTTCAAAAAAATAAGTGTCTCATTTTAAGTTACTGGCATCATGCCATATGAAACTCACCTGTAATTCATTATGCCTTGTGGTGGATATTCCAAAATCTAAGAGCATAAACTCAGCTTAGTGAATGAAGGTAAACATTCAAGCAAGTATGAAACCTTGTATTTTYCTCTGAGTTTGCATCTCTCTTGTGTAAATTTTGGGCTGTATWCTGTGCACAAACCCCTACAAACCAATCTAATGAAGAAATTAAGATAACCCTGAGAATAGTTTTTTCATTATTAATTTTTWATACTGACCTCAAAGATAAGGTCTTGAAACAGTAGCTTGAAATACTAACAAACTGGAAGTCTACGTAGCCACGTATCTGTTCCCTTCCTTTTAACTATTCAGACAATTTAACTATTGAGTCTATGTTAACTTTTCAAGTTGGGTCTTCTCTATAGCCAGAAAACCCACATATTGTTTTTTCTTTAAAAGCAGGGATCTCTGCTCCTATAAAATTACAGAGTTACCAGTAACTGAAAGATAAGGTTTTTTGGGGGGATATGCTTAGCATAGGGGAAGGGAGAGAGAAGGGAACATCTGATTTAAAAGCTGAATACATTATTTCCATTTACTTTATGTCAGATCTTTAGTKGATGGTTTCCCCTAACTCTTCCTGAATTAGAGGACTAAAAATGCACCTTTGTTAGTGTAACTGTCTTTATCAGACAGGGCATCAGAAAGAGTATGAAAATAGTTTTTACATGAGGAATGGGTCAGAGAGTTAAACATAAGCAGAAGAAAGCAATTCAAGCCTGTCMTCAATTGTACTATTTCTCAAAGAGCAAAATTTGAGGCCTGCTTGTCTACCACTGGGCAGGAAAAAACTCTACAAGTCAGCCTTATTCATCATTCACTGCCTCTCTAACAAAGGAAATCAAGAATTTKCACTAGGCACCATGGGGAGATGAAGAATGTAATAAAAACTTTGACATTAACTGCAAAGGTTAATTAAACATTTCTGCAACAGCAAAAGTGTTCTATAATTTTCACCAGCTATACACAAGTAAGTTTTTTGCTACAAAATCCTCCACACCATTACAGGCAGTCAGGGAAAATTCCATACACCCATAGCAGGTGGTTCTATTACTAGTAAATGAGCATAATTATTGAGTTTTGTGAGATGTCCAACGTTATCATGAGTTCATGAAAGGACTCCAGAACGACAAAGAGAAATTATCAAGTTATTGTAGAAGTAAACAGTAAGACTCTGGCTGCAGAGCTAAGCATTCTTGACTATATGTATGCAATATACAGCATATATATATCATATATATATATATATAAAATATATATATCACAGACAGTAGGACTAGAAGATCATTGTAAGTCCCTTCCAGATGAATTGAACTGTTCTCTTCTGAGTTGGAAGGGACCTTAAAGATCATCCAGTTCMAATTCCCTTGCCATGGGCAGGGGCACCTTTTACTAGACCAGGTGGCTCAGACCAGGCCTTGACAGTTCTAGGCATGGGGCACACACAACTTCTCTGCACAACCTGTTCCAGTACCTCAGCATCCTCAGAGTAAATAATTTCTTCCTAATGTCCAATCTCAACTTGTCCTCTTTCAGTTTTAAGCCATTATCCCTTCTCTATCATTCCRTAAAAATTCCCTTTCCAAAATTCCCTCTCCAGCTCTCTTGGAGCCCTTTCAGGTATCAGAAGGGGCTCTAAGTTCCTGCAGACCTTCCCCTTCTCCAAGCTGAGCAGCCCCAGGTCTCTCAGCTTGTCTCCATGGCAGTTGTGCTCTAGCCCTGTGATCATCTTTGTGGCTCTCTGGAGTGGCACCAAYAGGTCTATGTCCTTCCTRTGCTGGAGGTCCCAGAGCTCCAAGATCTCCAGGTGGGTTCATCTGTAAGTACTGGGTCTCCAAAGGCCATAGTCATAAAAACAAGCCTTTTTATGAAAGACATACCTTTAAAAATATACTTCCTAGAAAATATATATATCTTGTGAGAAGAAATTTAATGCACAGATGGCAAACATGAACTTTATTTGGTCCATAATAATAATACTAACCCAAATAATTCTAAATGCTTATCCTTGTGTATCAAGGTGGAAAGTCACATTAGCAGACTCACATTAATTATCTTTATGTTTTGACATGCTACCTCATTCTGTTTCTCAGATACTTTTATAAATAGGTTAATTTGATTGCATTATATGCAGAACACAAGGAAGATCACCAATATTAAAACTGTTGTTTCGTATAAAACACCACACAGAGCTGGAGAGGAAATTGTATTCTTTCCTCAGGGTGCCATGTTTTATTTCCAATTACTGCTCTTATCAATTTATGTGTCTCAATATAGAGTCATTTTGATCGAATTTGGGGATTTTTGGACAGCAGTCATCAGTGGTTTCTTTGGAGGAGAGCAACTGTGACCCAAAATTCAGGCTGTAAATAATAACATCATTTTTAATATATATTCAATGTTTTATTTACAAATATATCTATTAATCAGTCTCTTTGAATCCRACCATTTTCAAAATATTGAACTAACACTGATTATTTAAATTTGATTAAATCATGAAAAGATCCTCGAAACTTGGCAAATATACCAGTGATTTTATATCTGGCATCSTACACCAACTACATGTTGATGGAATGAAAAAGTTTTCAATTTCTTTACCTTGCCTCATTAGTCATCATGTGGYGATGCTTGCATTACCAAGTCCATGCAGTCTCCCATGACAGCTAGAAATCCAACATTCTCATAAAATTCATTAATTACTTGCTGCAGTGATTATTATCTTGTGCAAAAGTTAATAAGATTATTATCTCTGCTGAAAAGTGTGTTTATAAATCACTGTCAGTGAGAATATTAACTTGCACTCTGTCAGCAGAACCTGTTGAAGCAACAGTTAATGTAGGGAGTAGTCTTCAATTGTTACAAGCACTCTGCCAACCCTAAAATCAAGGCACAGAAGGCAGCAACACTTATATTGCCAGTTCTGTGTCCACAGGCGTTTTTCAATTAGCTGTCAGAAAATGCTGCATACTCAAAAGTCATCTGGTAAATTGAGTTAGATGGATTTGATGTTTCCTTATAAAGTCATAAAACAAGCCTTTATTGTTTAATTAGTGACCCAGGGTCTGAAATTACTGCAAAGTTAAAGGTTGCTTTTTAAGTTGCAAGTCAAAAYGGTTAAAATGGATTATTATTTTCAAACTGTAAAATTTCCAACCTGTACAGCTCATTTTTACATGTACTGTGTGAGTCAGATGATTTGTAAGCACAAATTCACTGAAATCAATCAGTATTTTTGCATGCCTTCCCACAAGTTGAATCATAGAATATTGAGGTGTTGGAATGGACCTTWAAGATCATCTAGTTCCAATCCTCAGGGTGTTAAGGTTTACTTTCCCCTCAGGGCTGCTCTCAGTCACTTCTCTGCCCAACCTGCAGGTGTGTTTGGGGTTGCCATGACCCAAGTGTGGGACCTTGCACTTTGCTTTGTTGAACTCCATGAGGTTTGCATGGACCTACGTCTCAGGGATGTCAAGGTCTCTCTGGATGGCATCACTTGCATCCAGTGTGTCAGCTGCAGCACACAGCTTGGTGTCACCAGCAAAGTCAATGAACAGTATCAGCCCTGGTACCAACCCCCAAGAGATGCTGTTTGCCACTGGTCTCCACATGAACAGTGACACATTGTTCACAACTCTTTGCATTCAACATTGCCTTGGTTTGAAAAAGACAGGTATCTGCTAGGGGAAGACCGGTGCTTTCCCCTTGCAATGGAGACTGCAGACCCCCTCCCACCAAATTATTATAAATTTGAAATTAAGGGGCTCTCAGGCAAAGATGTGGGGCTGGGAATAACAGGTTTTTACTATTATAAATATATAAATATATAAATATAAATATATATATATATATATATATAAAAATATATAACAAAACAAACAAACAGACAACTACAGCATTAATAATAAGACAGACCCAGGAAACCTCGGGGGACCACAAATCCCAGGACAGTCCGAGCTCTGGCTCTGAGGCACCAAGCTGTAAGATCCTGGGTTGGTGATGAAGCAGATGAGTAGTCCTGCAGCGGTGGTTGGAGCAGCGGGATGTCCTGGCTGAGCAGAAGGTTTGAGGTCAGCGTAGGCAAAAAAAGCCACAAAAGCGACGGCGGGGACAGGGTCGGGCCCACTCCAGTGGGACAGGAGGAGAGCTCAGAAATCCCCGAGCACACGGGCAGATGGTAGATTTTTCCCAGGAGCAGAGCCGAATGGTGACCAGTCAAAAACTTCCCTCCCAGCAAGCCAAAAACAGCCTGGGTGTCCTCTCTCTCCTCGAGTGCCCAGGCAAAGAGTGCCCAGCCCCCCCGCTCCCCTGTCCCTTCAGATCTTTCCT
>CADDXX010000073.1:36930-112335 GCA_902810485.1 Alauda arvensis | reverse complement strand
GAAGGAGAAGGAGAAGGAGAAGGAGAAGGAGAAGGAGAAGGAGAAGGAGAAGGAGAAGGAGAAGGAGAAGGAGAAGGAGAAGGAGAAGGAGAAGGGAAGAAGGAGAATGGTTGCAATATCAACTAAATCTCCTCAGTTATGTTCATTATTCTTATTTATTCTTTTTAATTACTTGTTCTGTAGATTCAACTCATATTAATATGTATCAACTTTACAAGTTTTACTGTTGAGCTTCAACTAGTTATAGAATTGCTTCTACTTTTCTCTGAAAAAAACAACTTGCCAGAAAGTCTCACAGCATCTGCTGAGAAAGTATAAAGAGGAGCAGAGCATGTCTTAACACTTACATATTTGTTTGGAACATGAGGGGGCAGGGTTTTGTAGGAGTGTTGGGAGTTTTTGTTATTTTGTGGGGTTGTTAGTGTTTTTGGGTTTTTTTTTTCTTTTTTGCTTTAATCACTGAAGTCTACTTACAAAGCTAGCAAGCAGAAAGAAAGATAGATTCTAAGAATGGTCCTAGTGTGATGGACCTCCATGACTGCTAATATCCATCTGCTAGAGTCACAGTCCAATGGTTTCAGCTCATAATTCATGAGTAAAGATGTATGAAAGTGCTGGCAATGGGTGGGGATGGAGAGGATGTTTTCCTGGACTCCTAGGRAATTCAGCTCGTGCTGAAATTTTGCAATATCAAAGGATGAGATAATTTTTTTTCTCTTGTTGTTTAACCCATGTGGTTTCTTCTAACAAYTCTATCAATGATTGCTTACCATTCAAGCTAATAAAATACTGCAGAGATCTCACATTTTAAGATTCAACAAAATAAACTGCAATGAAAAGACTGTCAAAGGAAATGCTKTTATTCCTTTTCTGTCTCTCCTTTCTGGGCTGAACAACTAGATAATCACCAAAATATCCTATCCACAGTTACCACTTAAAAGAACCGTGTCAAACACAACATTAGGTGTTTATATATAGTCACTTTAGAATGCACGTCCAAAATTTATATATCTCTTATGAATATMATTAGGATGCCTTAATTCAACCAGTGGATAAATTTAAATAAGAACAATTTTTTTAACAAAGCGAGTGCTGGAAAGAAATCTTGAAAAGGTAAGATTGATGAAGAGAAAGAAAATAACTTGGTTTTAGAATTGTTTTTGCTCAAAGACCAATCTTGCACCTGGGAGATGCTAAAAATACTCAGTGTGGAAATTTCATGTATTTGTGTTTGTTTTGGGTTGTTTTCTGTCTGCTGAAAGAAATGGAATTCTGTCAAAGAAGGTAACAGGATGTTGCTAAAGACTTAAAAGCATTTTTCCCATAGGCTCGAGCCTCCTTCTAGGGATGGGAGATAAGAAGCTTGGACACTGTAAAACACAGCCTTCTGAAATATTGCACCTGCTCCAGGCCTTTCTAATATGTGGGGCTGGGAACTGCCTGAGCTCTTTTTGGCCCTGCTAGTATGGAATAAACTTAGTAGTGTATGTGTTCTCCTTTTGCTAGCATGGTGGTAGAATAAATCTATTCTTCATACTCCAGCTGTGGATTTTGGCCATCTTTATTACCTGCATACATTTCTGTTCACACACTATATAGATTCAGACATAACATATCTGAATCTCCACAGTATGGTGGAATTGCTTCTTTTCCTCCTTAAAATGAAATAATATTTGTTTATAAATATATGTATTCTATTATCAAGTATACTTAACATTTTTTACCTTTAAAACTTACTTAATTCTTAGCTAACATTAAAAGGAAAAGACAAAAACTAAGGTTTCCTTTTGATTCCCACAACAATTTACTAAAGTATCCTCTCCATCAATTTTGAAAGAGTACATTTTTATATAAAAATGAAGGAGTAGGTTACTTAATTCCTTTTTTCTCCCATCTGATAGTAGTATGGGTGGTTTACAGGGCTTTTCACAAGATAACTGATTTTCATTAACATAATGTCAGCTCAAAATCTATCTGTGTATTGAGTGACAATTGCAGGTTGAAGAAAGAAATACTCAGTATGATAAGTGGCAATAACCACTATCAATAATAAGGGAAAAGACTGATTTTTAAACCCTATGTTTAATATTCTTGTGGCACTTAATTCAGTCATCAGTATTCAAATCCATTGACATCTGTGAGAGCTCAGAGTGCTCAGCAACTTGCATAAGTACCCAATAAATCGCTAGATTGAGCCTTAATCCTGCAGAAAATGTTATGGGTGAGGGGGAAATCTTATTACAGTAAGATTTTTTTTCATGTTTATTTATCATGTGAGTTCAAAGCAAGATCATGCCATTGACTTCAAACTACAATACAATTAAAATCAAGAAGTAACTACAAGTTGCTTTGTAGATTTGATCTTCATAAAAGCCTTTTATGAATTATGAGTCAAGAAGAGATAATGCACATTGCCACATCTCTGAGGATTTAAAAAAAAAAGCATTTTGCAAAATATACGTGCATAACTGTGATTAGTGAGATCATTGTCACGGCCACTAGTTGAATGCAGGACTAGAGTTGGTGCTGATGGCTGAATTTCCATGATTCACAGGTGTGACCATGTTTCCATGCCTGGTTATAGTCTGTCACACAGATTCAACCCAGGAGCTTTGTGGTCCTTAAGCAGAAAGTTTTCCATGCAGTTTCACAGGTCCCACTAAAGTGAGTCAGGAGTTGCGCAAAACTCATCTCAGCTAGGCACTGTCTTCTGCAAATGTAAAAATAAGTGGATTTCATTGCTGAGTAAAATAGACATATAATGATGTTCCCAGTTGTGTGTGTGCTGAAATGAAGCCTGCTCTTAACACTTTTAGCCACTTCRTTGAAAGGAAGCTTCCAGTGGAATGTGAAGCAAATTGTCAATGTGCACCCCACCCCAACCCTCCCCAATTTTCAAACATCTGGTAATTTGCCTAACAAAATGAATGAACTAGACACAAACACAGAAATTAAAGTCCTACTAGAAGGAGCAGAATTATATATGATTTTTTTGTTGTTGTTTGGTATGCAAACAGTARCAAATACACTTAAGGGCCTGATTCAGTTATGTTCCTAACCATGTGAATACTTCCATATTATCAAAACTTGACATAAAACCCATAGAAATAAATTTGAAGATAGTTTGTCTTTTCACTCTACTTACTTAGTACCAGTGCTAAATTCTCTTACTGCAACTACTACCAGAAGCTTCACTTTGAAACTTGAAAAATAACACTTTTTTGAGGAAAAAAAGCAGTCCAAATGGATGTCGGCTTTTAAAAAAAGATTTTTTAAATTATTGCTAGCAAATGTCCAGATTCTTACATGAGGTTGAGAGTTGTTTATTGGTTGGGTTTTTTTTAAATTTTCTATACGTGGCTACTTCTATAGTATGACCAATTTTATTGGCATAAACTAAAGATGAACTAGTAACCTATGAGCAAAAATCTCCTTAGAATATAAAAGAGTTTTTGTTTTCAGCTTTTCTGAATTACATTCATAGATTCGTAGACTCATAGTATGATTTGGGTTGGAAAAGACCTTAGAGATAATTTAGTTAGTTCCAACCTCCCCTGCCATGGGCAGGGACACTTTCCACTAGAGCAGGTTGCTCAAAGCCCCATCCAAACTGGCCTTGAACACTTCCAGGGATGGAGCAGCCACACCTTCTCTGGGAAATCTCTGCCAGATTGAAAACATAGATATTTAAAAGCATTAATGTAGACCTGAGAACTGAAATTTAAATGGAAATAAAAAATAACAAGCCAAATTCTACCACTATTTAGCATAACGTTGAGAAKAAAAGCTTCTCTTTTAGTTCACATCTCTTCTAAGCAAGTACTAAGGGATTTAACACCGTCAACTAGTTGGTTTTTAGGTTTCTTATTTTCAATGGAACAAAAAGGGTGTATTATATGCACACGGAGTAGGTTGAAGTGTGAAGTATGTGATAATCAAAATGAGGCTCCAAAAGACCTGGCCAAGGTCTCAGTGCCCAGTGACATCCTTCCCACACATGGCTATGAAAAGGCATGAAAATAAATGGAATTCCTGGGTCATTGGATGCAGCTTACATTTTTTTGCAAATAGGTTTTTTCTACACTACTTTCGAGGGTTTCAGGAATCAAAATATGAATTAAACATGAAAATAGGTACTCCCAACCAGCAGGGATGGCCACCAGAGATTTTGCAATCTTTTCCTCAATCCATTTCTCCTGCCGCTAAAAAGCATGAGAGTTACTGCAACAAAAGAGGCAGCAACATTTCAAAACAAATCCCTTCAGAGACTTTAATCTGAGGAGAAGAAATTCAAGGTCTTTCACCAGCAGTAGGAGATAATCTGCCAGAGTTGCAAGAAAAAATTGCCTGAGCTGTAGATAAAAGACTAACTCCTGCTGTGGAACATCATACAAGTGCTGAAGATGCTGAAAAGATGCCAGAGCTCCCTGGTGATGGAGGCTGGAGACATGAGGTACACAGCACCGTCCTGCCGAGCAGCAAAGGAAAACAAATTGCAGGAGTCGATCAAGCACAGCCACAGTAAATGCCAGTGGGGATCTTTCCCCTGCAGAACTGTCAGAAAGCATGGCCATTTGTGGTGAGTCTTCACTACAGAGATCCCTCCCTTGCTTATCAGAAATGAGGATGACCTAGAAGGGGAAGAAATACAGGGAAGAAAAGTAGCAAGACAAAAGCTTTAGCCCATGAAAAARTATTCTGTAGCCAAAGCTCTCAGACTATGTCACTATCAGCTTTGTTCAAAAACTTTTATCACAACTGATAGAAAAATGAAGAAAAATCTCACGCATTTTGAGATCAATGCTGAATGAAGAAGCCATTTACAATTGTCTAATACAGGTAAAGGACAATTATGTATAATAGATTTGTAGATAAGCAAACGTATAGGTARTATGAATTGATCAGGAAATGGAAGCAAGTGACGAAGAAATTGTGTTAGTTACAGTTTGCTAGCTTTTTAGATCTCCTGCTTTTTCAACCTTATGCTAGTCAATGCACCAGAAAAACAAAAAATGGAAGAAAAACACAGAAGATGTACTAACCTCTAGAATCCCGGCAGATTCAGAGCATTAAGACTTTGTGTTCCAAATGAATCAAAATAACTGTGAGTTTCGTTAAAAAAATAAAAAAAAAATGTAAGGTTAGGCTCAGATTTGGGGATGGGGGAGGTTGGCAGTARAATTATGCTGGTGAATGTGGGGAGATGTTAATTACATTTATCTTCACAGAAAACAAATGTGTACTGATATGTTTCATATATGAATGAAATAAACTCTTTTAAAAAAATCCCAAAAAACCCAGCCAAAAMCAGAAATTACAATGCCTGCCAACATGTCCTCATTTAACATCATAGTGTTTAGGAAGGCCAAGCACTAAAATCAGTATGTATCTTCATCTTTTTCATTACTATGCCAGTAGTACTCAACAATACCTACAGCTCCAGCAAGTGTTTCAGGCCTGTCAGAAATTGCATAGAGAAGCAAAAGATATGATACTGAAATATGCATGAAATATGCATGAACATGATATGGAAAAGTTTTTATACGAATTGTAAAGTCACATTCATGTATTCTACTGTAAAATCCATTTAGGCTCAAACACCTCATTGTTTCAAGCCGTAGTGGGGTTGCTCTTGCTACATATTAACTCCTCTTGAGCACAAGCAGCCATTCTCTGGGCAGTTCATCAAAACCTACCCCTTCTTAAGCTCGAAGGGACTTCTGACTATTTAGTTCCATGGGAACCATTGGGAAAAGAAGAAAAAAAAAACACAAGAAGAAAACCCACACCTACAGMGGAAAATCATAGCATGTCATAACACTTAATAATAGCTACAATTGCAGTAATTTTAAATAGTTTGCATTAGGCTGATGGGATAAATATTCTGAGGTACTCAAGACCCTTAGGGAGAAGTGTCACAGTGATAAGTCAYAGTATGAAATTGCTATTTGAGTGCTGAATACCAATTATTTTTGATTTACTGTAATTTACTGTTAAACCCTGGAGTTTACCCAAAGCAATCAGTGTATGCTTTAAATGATGCATCAAKGACTTGAGATGTGAAATATCCAGGAACAGCAAGAGAAACACCCTCAGACAATGTTCTAGTTAATTCCATCTACCATACGTGAAAAAATTATGAGGTGAGAGGCACTGAGAGTGACACATACTTAGATACTTCTGCATCCAGGAAATGGCAGTTCTGCAAACTAATACAACTATATAAATTATTTTTGAGTGAGTTTACACTTGCAAAGAGCTGAACTGCAGGTGGAATGAAAGCCCACTCAGTCATGCTCACTACATGGTTGTTGCATATAGTCAAGAAGATAAATTTTRTCTTGCTAAGTGGAGCAGGTCAGAAAACAGAGCATCTGGTTTGGGGAACAATCTTATGCTTAGATCTCTTCATGTCATTGCATCTGGCCTTTTAACACCTTTCTCATGCTTGTGGACTAACCTCTCCCCCTCATCCAACCAACTTCCTGAGAAGGGAACTTCAGCATAGCTGTCTTGCMCAGCTTTTTGAGCAGAAGTTATCTTGGAATGTGACTCAATGAAACCAGCTTCAGTCACCTGAACATTAAATTATGCAGCCAAAGTCCACACAGTCAGCGATGCAAGAGAGGTGTCAGCAAGAGGTGATGCAGCTCCTGATTATAAGCTARAAGAAAGTATGCCTTTCTCCATAAACTATGAAGGTGAATCAAGAGTTTTGGCTGGTAATCACTTGATATGTAGTTGCTTCACTGATCCRAAGTTAATCTAAAGCACATCAATCTAAAGCAGGTTATTATACCCATTATGTAACAGGCTATATTTCCAAAATTTCTGCTTGAAGATATGGGTAGTTTAAAGCTAAATCCACACCGTAATCCAAATAAAAATTTCTGCCTGTGACAAGTACAAATGTGTTCTGTTCACATGCTACAAAACAATAAGCCCTTGATCAGGCACAGGATTAAAGAGTATTAAGGAAATAAATAGTGAGAAATTTTCAGAGCTCTGCTGTCCAAAGCCCACTAAATGAATATTGTTTCAACTGTCACTTCCTGTCCTTTTAGCAACACTAATGGACCTTCAAGGAGCTAGATAGCTGATGCTCTTATTCATGTCATTTAGTTTTAGGTTGTCCTGTGAAGAGGAGAGAGTTGGACTCAATCTTTATGGGTCCTTCCAACTTGACATGAGTTTCTGTGAATCTTATATCTGGTCCTTCATGGGAKGTACTAATGCCCTTTGCAGGTGTAGATCAAAAACTATAATGTTATTCTTTCCCATCCTATAAGATCTTTTTCTGGTTGTGACCCCAAATTCTTTCTTAAGTCCAGTAAAAGTCTCTCATGCACAACTCTGTATTTTATGCAACCAGTGAGCTAATCAGTCTTTTTTCAGATACTGCTTGTCTGCATGAAAAAAATAAATACTGGCAGAAGTTACCCAACACAGACTTTGTGTTACGAAAGAAGCATCTTTTACCTGATCCATATTGTCAAAAATACAAGCAACCAGCAAAGCTGGGTATAACACTTGCAATACTTTTACAGAAGACCCTGAAAGTTTCACAAACCTTGTTTTCATACCTCACTATTACATGTTCTTATCTTCTTTTATTTTACAATGTCACTTTTATGACAATTCATGTAAAAATAAATGTCCTCTGAGTGATTTTAAATACCCAGTGGTGGAAACTGGAGTTATTGTGATTGAAGAACTTTATTTTAGCAAGTTCARGGAGCTCATTCTACATTTTTTAAGTAATGGAAATTTTGAACTATTAGCCATGAAACAAAATTATTTAAAAAGAACTTGATGAGAGAGTGAAGATGATGAACCAAGCTATGAATCTACTATTGCTGCAAACAAGACCACACATAACAGTGGCTGTCAACCATTGGAAGAGTCTGGCCACAGCAGTGGTGGAGTCACCATCTCTGGCGACTTGGATTTAGGAGACAAGCAGATGTGGCACTTGGGAACATGGTTTAGTGGTGGCAGTGTTAGCTGGACTCAATGACCTTGTAGGTATTTTCCAACCTAAAAACTTCTAATGGTTTCTATGTGTTACTGAGGTGGAGGCAGGGATGGGTAGAGAATGCATCTGAAACATTGTGTTTTCTTTTGCAGTTCCAAGTACAAGACAGTGATGGACATTTTGGAGAATTCTGGAGGAGGGGAGYCACTAAGACTGGAGTAGAGTGAGCATGATTAAAGGCTAAAGGAGCTGAAATAATTCACTTGAATGTCCTGGTTACAGGAGTAGGGTGCCAGTTCAGCACTACATGGGTGTAACCAAGGTGTGAATTCCACCCCAACCCACTCCCACCCCCTGTTATTTCTGGGTGACCTGTCCAGTGCCCACCTGACACCTCAGGCTACAAACTAGTGTTAGATGAGACAAAGGAAAAAGAGGCAACCCTTTGAGACAGGACAGTTTTTTGTTTGGTTTTTTATTTTTCTTCATACTAATGACTCAGCTGTGCTAACCCTCCTCTGGAGAAGCACATGGGCACATTTATACCCAGCCTGAGGGGTCATCTCTGCTTAATAGGCCATAATAAACTCAATGGGACTAGCATGATAGGCAGCTGCAATGATTTAGACCATCAAAGACTCACAAAAATATCCCATGACKCACAGAATTATTACACCATCAGTTGTGAAACAACCCACCCAGGGGAAGGGACGGAGCAGTCCCATCTGAACCTGAGCATAACCTTTGGCTTGGRGACTTCAGACACCACTACTTGACAGATCCAGAGGAGGACCAGAACTTAACAAGAGTGTGACCACCACTTTTACAAGACTGTGCCCACTGCTTTTGCAAGACTGTGACCATCACTTAAAACAGGACTGCAACCRTCATTCTCAGCAATAAGGTGTTAGGCTGTATTCAGACTTTGTGGGTTAGAACCAGTTTACTCTGTGTAAYTGTGATTCTGACATGTAATCTCTCTTGATGTAGGTGAGTGGGGTTCATTTCTCCTGCCAGTTTACTTTTAAACCAGAGCACTGAAGAAGCGAGGGCTTGAGGAGCAYCTATCTGCCATATTCCACAATCAGAAGTGGAGTGACAGAAGATGGATCCTTATCAAAAGTCCATCATAAAAGGGCAAGAGTCAACAGTCACATGTTACAAAATAAGTAATTCCAGTTGTACACAACAAAAAACCTCTTCCCCTTGTGTGTGGTTAAGCAACATGTTGCCCAAGGTGTCTGGAGTGTCCTTGTCCCTGGATAAAATATAATGTGTGAAAAACCCTTGTACCTCAGATCCACTGTTGAAGTAGAAAAGGAGATTGGAATCAACAGCTGCCAGTGATTTTTTTCAAGCTGAACCTTTTTTTTTTATTATTTATTGCCATTGTCTTTCGGTCACAAAGTTAGCCCATGTTTGCACATCCCCTCAGTTCTTACATATATTTTTCAATTGCAAAATAATTTTGTCTAAAATGCAAGAGACATTCCTTCATCACAAACTTCACTTGCCCTCTGGTTTCAACACACCATTGGTATTTCCTCACATTTCAGAATAAAGGACAAAAAATTCACRTTGTGAGAAGAATAATCTTCCTGGACACACTGTTCTGACAGTAAAAGAGGAGACTTTACCTGAGGAATCACCATAAGCCTTTTCTGGAGGAGCTTCTTTAGCTGCACATGGCAAAATACCCTTCTCAATATTATCTTTAGGTTCTATAACATCAAAGAGATATGAACAGGATTTTAGAATAATTTTCATGTAGCTTTGACTATTTTTAATAGAAATAGTGGGGTAGGAGTTATTTGGTAGAATATTTCTAACTTCTACTGCAACAGCATATGAGATTAAAACATAATACTCTTCCCCACCAGATTAATTATGAAATGCCAAAATTCATGTTAAAATTTTATAAATTTCAAAAACTTGTTTTTCCTCCTAAAGYGGAAACTTGAGCAGATTTTTGATCTAATTCTTTGATTCAGCCAATAGGCCAGAAGTTCTCCCATTCATTTTTCTTTAAAACTTTCATTTTCTTTAAAACTTTTCTATAAAGAGAAGGGGAAGGGGAAGGGGAAGGGGAAGGGGAAGGGGAAGGGGAAGGGGAAGGGGAAGGGGAAGGGGAAGGGGAAGGGGAAGGGGAAGGGGAAGGGGAAGGGGAAGGGGAACGGATATTTATTTAAAGAAAAAGTTTGTCTTTTGGGACAGAAATATATTATTTTAGGATTTGTCCCTGCTCTAGCTCAGTATACAAATTTAATGTTGTATCAATAATTACTCAAACATCTTCATTACTGATATCTCCAGAACTCAACAGGTCCAGTCAGTACTCAGTTCCTCTCGCTCTTTTTGTAGATGGTCATATTAAATTTCTATATTCCTTTGGAAGAAAAACCAGCAACTTTATGAGACACCCTAATTTTCTCTACTTTGTACAGCTTTCTAGAATTCATAGTTGCACTATCTCTARGTCTTAACCTGTGATAAAAATTTTCAATGGCAAAATACTCTCAAATACTCATATTTTTAAAAATTGCTCAAGTAGTTACATTCAAAGCTTTACACTTACTGCAAATGGAGTTGATGAAGGGTCTTTTAAATTTTGCTGGGCCGCATTTATGAAGAGGAAACACAAATTTAGCTGTGTTGGACTTTTGCAAATAAATAGCTGTATCATCATTTTCCACAGCATAAGTAATATGCTTGCAATAAAAAACCTTCCTCTAAAATGTCTGAAATCACAGTAAACCAAAAACTATAGCTTATTATCTAGTTTTTGTTTATTATCTGTCATTGTTCCAGCTGCTATGCAAGACTAGATAATACTAGTGGGATACATATGAAAACAATATCTTAATTCTCTAAAGATGTACTTTTACATTTCATTAATTTTATTCCTATTCCAGAACCAATATTSAGTGGTCTGCAATGGTTTAGAAGCAGCATTCCTCAATTTAGTGTTCCCAATGAAACACTCCAATTCATGAGCTGTTTAATCACTCCTCTTCCTCCCTCCTTCCCTCCTTTCCTCCCTCCCCCTCTTCCCACAGTGGGATGAAGAAGGGAACTGGAGTCACAAAGGATAAAGGTCATGGGCTGAGATAAGAGCACTTTATTGGAAACAGCAATGGAATAGGGCAACAAACTCTAATAGCAACAATATTAACGACAGAATGTACAAACTCATGTACAGAGTGTACASTGTGTACTGAAATTGCAGCGTGTCCAGCACAGCAGCACTCAGTGGTGGTGTGACTGCCTTCAGGCCACGGTAGTCCACTGTCAGTCTCCACTGGACTTACACACAGRCCAGCCATATGGGACTATTAAAGGATGACTGAGTCTTGCTGGTCACTCCCTGGCGTTCCAGGACCCATCTCGTGCCGGGGGTTCACAGAGTCCCCGTGGGTGTGGTGCTCATGGTGCACTGCTGTGGCAGTGGTTGGCACCTGTTGTTCTTCAGCCCTCAGCAGTCCCACAGCACAAGGATCCTCTGAGAGACCAGGCGAGGTATTCAGCTGCCAAACTTCCTCTGTCTCTACAGCAGCTACCCCAAAAGCCCACCAATGGCCTTTTGGGGTCTCTGAAATACCCTCTCCTGAGGTAATCTCCGCCAAGGATACACAGGGCCTCCTGGCCAGTCACAATGGGGTGTGTTTGCCTTTCATTTCCAGACCCTAGAGGGTCACTTCAGCTTCCAGTACAGTCATGTGTTGGGATCCCCCTGTTAGTCCAGAAATATGGATGGATTCTGCCCCTATATATCTTGATTAGCATCAGGGTACATTGTGCTCTCGTGGCAACAAAAGGTTTACACTCCTGTGAGTCTGATGTGCCAAGCCACTGGATCCACTAAGTCCAATAGATCTGATTGTCCTTTTCCTCCACACGGCTGAAGGCAGGGGCTCTTTAGTTATGGTCATGGGACTCATTGCTATTTCTTGTAAATATGAACTGGAGATCCTTTCAAGAGGATTGGAAACAGCATCAGCCCTTCTATTCTGTCTGAGGACTGGAAACTAGAGCTGCATTTATCCTTAAGYTTCCTCTGATGTTTGTTCTTCCTCTCAGCTCATGTACCTGTGCTRCCAGAGCAGAGGTGGGTTTTCCATCCCACTTCCCCACATCCTCTCTATGGTCACAGCAAGAACCACAGGTTACCTCATGGTTTGTACCCTCTCTCTTGAGCAGAGGGGTACTTGCAGAGGCTCTGGTCCGTACTGGAGGGACACAGGGCATTTCCTCGCTAATCTGCTGAAGTCTTTTGAGTCTGTCCACAGTCTTGGACAGTCTTTCCACAGACAAGATGCAGGTCAGCAGGGAGGAAAAAAGATGATTATCATATTGCTGTAGCTAGGTAATCACCTAAAGCACTTTGTTTGTTCTCCTCCTTTCATGGGCATCAATGCCAAGGATGGTGTGCAATGATCACGTGCTCCATACAAACTTCTGCCTCACAGACTGTGCACACTGGACCTCATCTGGATCTACAGGGGACTGCACATTACTTGAATCCCTAGAGATTACCTCCAGCACAGCCAGTTCTCTCAGGTCCTGGGTACTTTACCCATGGTGTCACACCTGCCTGGGTGCACCACTGGATCATCCTTGACAGAGTACCTTTCTCTCACACTCGACAGGAGTCACTTCCAAAGGCTGAGAGCTTCTGTCCTCTTCCCAATCCCCCTGTCAATGCCCACATTCTGGGACAGGGATCCCAGCTGCTTGGCCTCATCACCATCCAGTTTCATATCGTGAGCTGTGATATTGCAGCACTGGAGCAGCCAGGTCAGACTTGTGGCTGAAATCTTCTGGCACACTCTGCAGCTCACCCAGGGATAGGGATGGGTGATTATCTCTGACCCTGCCTCTTCCTCCTGTTCTATTGGCACGGGCTGTTCCTGCAGTTCAGCTGCAGTTTCAGTGGCCACAGGGCTGCTGGTCTGATTTCCTCTTTCTCCCTCTGAATGTGCTATCAAGTGATGACCAGTGTCTGATAAACAGTAGCACRGGCCCAGCTGTAGACTGTAGATCATCTATCTAGAGTTTGTCAAATATTGRAATATATTTTGCTGCCTGTGTTGGTTTCATAAAGAAACAATTTCCTTTTTCAGAGTTAATGATCTGCAAAATACTTATAGAATTTGGACTTCTTTGTAGTTTTTATTTTCTCCATAATTTTTGGCTACCATCTCCTGGTTCTATTTTCATTTCTAGTATCATGAACTAACATTAATGAGATTACCACTGAAATTCTATTTTGTGAGGGCCAAGAGCACTGTTAGATACTAATGCTGGCTAGAGGAATAGTTGGTGAAAGCCCAAATCTAAGTTTCTCTGCAAAGCTAACTGAATAATTGACAACTGATAATTAAAACTGATTGAGACTCTCTAGGGAATACCATGCTGTAAGCAAGTTACTTAGGGGTATTACTGTACCCTTAGAAATTATGGCCATGAAAAGTATTGCAGTTATATTTGGTAAGATTCTATGTGTACTTTTGAWTCCTCTCAAAGAGACTGGTTTAACTTAGCATATTAAGAAAAGAAAACCCTACACAACTTGTTGCTTTAAAGACTTAGTAATAGATGTTGGATAATCAGGAACTGTTTTGGTTTTAAATTACAACTAGAAACACAGCAGCATAACTCTTAAGTCAGTAGAAAAGAATTGCTGATTTTAAAATAATAAATGTTTCAAAGTAATTCAGGAATTAGGAATTAGTACTGCTGTACTGAAATTCTGCTAGCATCATATCTAAATCTTTAAATACCAATATCTAAAATTTTGCTTTCAGCTCAATAAAAAAAAGATTGATGATACATGTTGTCATAATGAGTCCCACATTTTTCTAATGATTAATAGAAATTAGCTGCCTTTGCAGCAGACCTCTTCAACAGCAACTGTGTTGGTATGTTTATCAACCCTCACCTTCAGCATAAGGGATGGGAGCTTGCTCTGAGGGTCTGAACAGGACCTATCTTGGACAGATGGGAGGCATGATTGTCATACAGCTGACTAGCTCATTCCTGCATCCTGTCAAATTTTTTAGGCAAGAATAAAGAATTGCCAATTTTGTAAATAATTTAAATCTTTGGCTCTTTTTCTGATCCTGTGGAGAGGAAAAGTACATGAATATGTCTGGTATCAGTCTGACCTACCCTGTTCTACATAAAGAAAAACAAAATCCCAACTCATAATTTGGGTGACCTCTTCTGAACCTCCACACAGATGGTTCCTGATTATCAGTGCTCACTGTACACTTTATTTTTGGTGAAGAATGAYAAACCTAACTTGGTAATGGATGAAGGGTCTGTGAACAGCTGACTGTGGTTGCTTCTTGCCAAAGGAAAAAGGGAAAAAAGCACAAAGCTCTTTTACACAAGCTTGATGCATCTTGTTTGGATCAGATTCCAGCACAGAGGTGGCTCTGTAAGTATCACAGCCTGTGCATAATGTCTACATTTAGGATTATATTTTGAAACTTCTGCTGTTCTGACACACTGAGTGGTGACTGTGGGAAGGAAAAAGTCATGTATGTAAATGCAATGTGCCACATGGTATCCCCTGCATTCTCATGGCTGAAACCAGCCTCCTTCCCAATCTAAGCTAAAGATTCTTTTATCCATATACTGCTACCTCAGAAATGGGTATCAGACCTCCCTGCCTAAATTGTTTGTTTGTAAAAACTCCTCTGGCCCCAAAAATCTTGAATTTCATACTCAGATGAGAAAAAAAAMCAAAAACAAACAAAAAACCCACACCACAATGGAACAGAAAACAACTCCTTCTCACAGTAATGGGTAAATGGAGCCTTATTCTTGTCAACAGAATAGCTGCAAGTTTTACCCTTCTTGGTTGTGGAGAGTACYGTGGTGAAGGCAAGTGGCATGTGCTCTAAAAAGGCAATTAAATAGGTGGGAAAACTACTCATTTTGAGTAACAGCAAAGACTGAGCTCTGCCATGTTTCCAAAACTTATACATAAATTTCAGAACACATATACAAATTATATTTTAATATGCATGCTGTGTCTCAATTCCTACCCCTTCCTATGTCAGTCATTCTTTATGAACTGGCTGCAAGCAACTCAAAATTTTAGAAGTTGCAAATCTTTCGCAGGAGCTTGCTCTACACTGCTGGATTTAACAAAGGTTAAGTGTTGTAGAGGCATGAAGTTGTCTTGCTGTCTTGTAGAGGCATGAAGAAGTTAAACATTGCAGCTCTTGCTGTTGGGGTATCACAATAACTCTTTTGCATTTTGTCCAGAAACAACATATGGGGAGATGAAGTGTAACAGCAGATGGGCAGAGAGACAAACTATATTGTTGAGACAGGAGGAAAGGGAAAAGATGAAGACAAAAGTAATGCTAAGCAAAATACAGAAATACWGCAGCAGCAGAGGAAAAAAGTCACAAAGGAAATCCCAGTTCAGTAATAAATAAAGGAGAAAAGTGAATGGGAAAAAAAACAGAAAACTATACGTTAGTAGGAAAAATACAAGAGACTGAAATGTGTCCCAAGGGAGACTGTAGGCAGAAAACACTACATCCCAAAAAAAGGAAAACAGGGTAAAAAAAGTCATGTCAGCATTCATGGGAAAATCAGGCTGACAGGTAAATGAATTGTTGAACATTGTTAGCTGTAAAATAAAAATAACACATACACTAAGAAGTATTCTTTCTTTCATTTCCACTACTAGAGGAAGCAGGACTGCCAGTGTGAAGCTGTATACATACAAGATGAATCATAGCCTCTTTCTCTGATGAGCTTTTTGTTTAATTAACCTGAAAGAAGCTTAACATGACAGAGACAACTGTAGTTAGCGATAAAACAGTATCTGTTTKCCTGTCTTCTTCTGTAGTGTGCACATACACTTCCATCTCTGCATATTTTAAGGCTACTGCCAAGGGCTGTATTGAAGTTTTAGTCCCTCAATGAGGTATTTCTTGCACCTCATGTATACCTTGTACCTTCTACCTGAGCACTTTTAAACTCAGGAGCCAGTTGCTGTTCTTGTGCAAGGACATGCTCAGCAAGGTTTTGCTATTGCAGAGCWATGTTTTAGATCTTTCCAGATAAAAACTACTGTACCACACTTGCAGCTTGTGAGTTTCAATAATTCAAGTGCAGCATTTTTAAATTTYCTGAGATGCAAAAACATCCTCCATATCTAGGTGAGAGCCACAAYTTTAACTAGGCAAAGTAGCAACCTGATGCTGTAATTCCTTTCAYGCTTTCTCKTCTATGACACCATCTAACTCAGCAYAATCTCTATGGTACCTCTTATCTGCCTTTAAAAATTTTTTGTTGGCTTCTCATCATGCAATGAAGGATATCAGTTTAAACTTCAATCAAGGACCTTCTTGAAATATGTTTCTTATYTTTTAACTAGCTTATAGGTGGCAATTTCTTTTATAAACACTGTCTTTTATTGAACCTAAACAGTAATAAAAAGTTGAATGCACTCAATATGTCTTAATATTTTAGCTGATATCTAGTAAATAAATTATGGAGAGATGAAGGGAACTTCAACAAAACACAGTTATCTTTGCAACTCAAGTGTGCCATTAACAGTTGCAGCAAATCAGACTTGTTCAGAAAGCATTTGCTTGGAAAAGCAATCATCAACCTGTTCCTCTGCCTCACAGGAACCATCAGGGATTTCCTTCAGATGAGGCTCGATAACAGTGCAGCCTGAGAGCACATGTAAGCCAAACTAACAGTAGGAAGAGTGTCTGAAACCAAAATCAAACAAATGCATACAAATTGTGAAACAGAGAAAGTACATGAGTACACAATAACACACCAGAAGTAGCTAAACAAATGAGAACAGCATGTGTAGGAAAGAACCTGAAATACTTAAGTTCTACATAAATTATTCATACTCCAAGCTTAGTATTACTGGTATGCAAATAGCAGCACTACTATTACATATTTTCTGAAGGATTCACCTGGAGCTTTGTGGGACTGGCTACCTAACTGCTGTTGCTGATAAATTCCAAACATGGGGCAAGAAGGCTTTGCATATATTAAAATATATATGCCCACAAAATTGCTTTTTCCTTCACACTAGTACAAGTTAAGCTGCTACTGAGGAATTAGCTCTCTTCAGGCAGAGCATTTAAAAATCAGCAACCAATGCCACCAGTTTCAGAGCAGAATATTAGTAGAATATATTATTTTTAAATAAGCAGGGTATCCTTAATTACAGTAAAAAATAAAGATGTGATTTCTACTAAAGAGCTACTCATTATATAAATACATAATAAATTAAAATTTATTTGAGTGCATTGCATCAAAAATAATCCTTATCATGAAGTGAGGTAAAAATAAAACCTTTGCCATTTAAGGCAGAAAACAGTTTACTTCTGCGGGACTATATAAGCTCATTTTGAAAAAATTAGACAATTATCCTGGACCATCACAACAGAGATGAGTAGACAATCAAAAGAATGCAAGAAAGCTTTGCTGAATCATTTAGCTGAAGTTTGAACAGAAGAAGAAAGAACTGGCCAGACAARTCAAAAAGGAAGGGCTGAGAAGATGCTATTTTGAACAGCATGAGAAAAATCTGTTCCTGAAATGGTTACAGAAAGACCATACAGAATACTAAGCCCTCAGACAGGACAGAAAATATCSATTTGAATTAATGGCTCTTTAGAGTACAGAGCAAGTCAAGAACTGTTTGGAGAGAAGCCTGCCAGCATTGGGCTAGAAGGGCAACTAAAATTGCTTTGTGCTTTGGAATTGATTCACTCTTTGCTCAAAAACCAGGGCAGTTTTGTCTGCTTTTTCCTTTATACTGTCTTCCATTCAAAGGACACAATGGACTTTTCAAATACTTGTTTCACTTCAAGTATAGGTCCCACCACAGGTTATTATTTGCTTTTGCATTTTTATTGTGGCTTCCATGCATACGACATGTGGTTTGCAAACATGTTTCATTACAGCCACAGGTTCCACYATTGTCAGTGATCATTTAGTGCTCRTACATGTAATGGTTCAAGAAACACGAAAAAGTAAGCCTGATGCTTTACCCAGGGCTTTTACTGTCCCTATCATGACAAAGGACCAGAAGTATCATGACCTATAGAAWCTGCCAATTTTTTTGCCAAGCTAATTTCTTGCTCATTTTACGTAGTTAGAAGACTAGAAAAAACTGATAAAATTTTGCAWTTTAATTATATGCATAATGGGGCTCTGTTTTCATGCTGATGTATTTTTCTTACAGAGTCTTTACTGAGAAATCTACCCTAAGCGCTTTGAGGTTGCACAAAGGCAACAATCTATTTTCACAGACAACAGTATTTGGAAGTTAATTTCATCCTCTAAGCTGTACATGTATGAAATGCTTCTAGAGAATTGAATATCAATGTGATAAATCTACCAAAGAATTCAATGTAACAAACAGAATAAATTGAAGTAGCACAATAAGACAGATTTTTGCCCCATATGGGTTTCTGCAGGCAAATTAGACAAAATGTGCTTTGGGAGAAAAAAATGCGTGTGTGTGTGTGTGTATGTGTGTGTGTGTGTGTAATTTTCATGGACTCTGATGACAACAAAAAAACTTACATTGACTAAGTTTCTGAGATCATTAGGGAGGATCTGAAATTAAGGAAGGGACCTTAACAACCATCCTCCCAGGCAGGAAACCTCTCACTAGGCCAGGCTGCTCAAGGTCTTATCCCACCYGGCCTTGAACACTTCCAGATTTGGGGCATCCACAACCTCCCTGAGTAACCTGTTCCAGTGTCTCACCACCACCATCACAGTGAAAACAAATTCCACCCAACCTAAATTTCTCCTATTTCAATTTTTACCCRTTACTCCTTGTGCTGTCACTGCAACTCCTACCGAAGTGTCCCTCTCTGGCTTCCCAGCAGGCCCCTTCAGATACTGGAAGATACCATGAGGTCTTCATGCATCTCAGTAAATCTGAAGATTTCCATTATACCACAGCATTCTGGATGCTTGCYTGTTTTGGAAAGCCAAGACTTAGAGGCTTTTTTGTTCTCTGTAGAAGTTCAGTATGTCTAAGTATTTTAATAATATTTTTTATCTTAAAACAAGGACTCAAGTACCATTAATTGAATTATTATATACAATTTTAATTCTGGCATGGTGTCTTTACTGAGACCTTGCAGCAGATAGTTTAGTCACCTATAGTAAAAACATTTTCTCTATAAAATGGATCCTTTAACAGATTTGGCATTGGAAAATTCTTTCATAACACATCCTGTTATCAAAGGATTTTTTTTCCTTCAGTCTCAGACTATAAGCACTGTAAATTAAGGGGTTTACATAAACTCCTATGCAAAATCCCTCTTTCCATGTAACTTCACACTACAACCCATTTCTCCAAGAACAGCAATGCTTCCTTGGGCAGCCAAATTTACTAAAATTCTTTTTTTAATTTTTTGTACACATCCATGTTTTTTCAATCCCTGAATGAATGGTGGAATCAGGAAGCTTCTTCTTATCCTCATAGACAAACAGGCTCCTGAATCTCTCCATGCCACTCTTTTCCAACCTCTTTAGAACCCAGGACTTCCATCATCCTTGTTTAGGTAACACTCTTTATTGTTATCCTAATTATCCTAAATGGTGTTATTCTTCCTCTCTCTCTCTCTCTCTCTCTCTCTCTCTCCCCCCACTATATATCCCAGAGTATCTCTAGTCTTCAGGAATTAAAAACTCCCCAAACCAGAGCATTATGAATTAATCCATGTACCCATCTTTGTTCCCCTGGCTAAAACTCTTAAGAAAATCACTTTCACATGGCAAGAAAGGTCTCCATATATTTTGTTCATMATATGTCTGCTGACATTAATGCTCCTACGAATACCCCACCAGCTGGCTGTTGGTGACTGAGCCAGCTCCTCTACTTGAGGAGCAGCATGACGTCTAGGCATTGAAGGCTACAGCAGCATGAAACACTTGCTTCACTATGATCAAAGAGGGTACTGGTTTGCTCCACAGTGTGCTGGTAGAAGGCACTACCAGAGACCTACAGTATCAAGCTGGGAGATACAACAACTATCACCCACTTATTAAGGCCCTATACATTAATTAATACTTTAACATTTAGTGAATTACTTATACTGCCAATACCCACTGATGGACTAATTAACTTAATGTGTCACTTTCAACATCAGTTCAAAGATTTATATAATGTGTCCCATAAATTGTACTTTGGGMTCTGACAATTTTTTATCTCATACTACTCCCTTTTATTCCCTCCCTCACTAGTTCTTACGGTGACCCATTCCTCTCATGGGAAGACCAGGACACAGAAAGGTGGAGCCTGACATAGCAAGTACTCAGTCCTGCTCTTGGTTTTGGTTAGGGCATATTCCAGGTAAGAGCTGAAATGCAAGGGCATTTTGCACATTTATTTTTTTCTGACAGAAAAAAAGGGACCATCCCTACTATGAACACAAAAGGACCATAATTACCAACAATCCCACTGCTTTCTCTTAAAGTAAAAACAATAGGAACCCAGRAGTGTTTCATCAGGCAAGAAAAGGGGATCTTTTATAAGGATGAACAAGGTCCACAACGACCTATACAGATAAATCCTGAGGTGCAAATCAACCTCRCTGTCATGGTGAGGGAGGCAGAGTTGAGTGAAATCCAGCTGGGAGAGGTGATCCTTGGAAGGGTCCCACATCTGGCTGCCACCAAGTTCCCCACTCAGCTGAGATGGTGCTGAAGGTGCTGCTCATGGAAGTTACAAGATATTGACCCTTCAGTAAAACACGCAGGAGTGAAAGGCAGGGCTTTAAAATTTTTTTCTACATTTAGAGAAATGCACTCTCTTTAACCCCAAATTTATGACTAGAGCGAGGGGCATAAAGGAAAATTCATARTAGAGAAGGGATAGCATGTTTGCTGGCAGTGCTGTGAAATAGGAAGGTGTATGCTTTAAAAAAATATATTAGCAGGAAAAGGCCTGTTTCAAAATATTTCAAATCTTTATTGTTCTGGTAATACATTATTAGAAAACACCCAGAGATGTGTTTTTAAATGTTTTGATTTAACAACAGCTTCAGATATGCAGCAGCTTGGAAAAAAAACAGAGACCATTGCTCATTCAGATTCCATCTTTATTACACACACTCCAGTATTCATATGTTTCTACAATGGGGAAGTTTAGAGAAAGTTTTGGGAAGGCACAGAAAGAAAGACAGAATAGCCACACCCCCAAAYACTCGTGGAGGAGATGTTTCTACCCTTATCAGTCATTCACTCAAATATACCATCTCCCAAAGTTCTGGGTGGTAAAGGAAAACCTGGTGTTTATATCTGGAGCCAATCCTTYGCTATGCACCTTTCCCAAGAGAACAGAGAGMCTTTATCAAAGACARGATAAAYATGACAGGCCCCKGCCTCTACACGGAGTTCTCATCAAGGCTGAAWTGGCTGCAGCAGGCCACTGCTTCTACAAGACACAGCAGAGTGCTTTTATTCCAGTATAGGCTGAAGAAACACGGATGACAGCCAAGAAGACAAAAAACAGAAGACTGTAGCTAATGAGGCTCAAAGTACCAAACAGTTCAGAGAACAGCAGAAATAAAGATGGAAGTTTGCATGAAGGAAAACCTGGTAATAACCTCAGTGCCAAYACTGGGAGATAAAAACCCAACAAAAATGTGTCACAAGCCAAAGCAAGAGCACAGCAAGGATGGTAGATATGGAATCAGCACTATAACTGAAGAGGAAATTACCTTTTATTTATTTCCTACTGTCCAAACACAGACACATATYATAGGGCAAGCAAAGAGAATTAAAATAACATATAAATTTGTAAACTTACTTTTAGATTTGTCACCTTTAGAAGGGCCTTCCCCTTTTGTTATATTCCTACTGTTAGGAAGTTTACATTTTTTCCTGAATCAAGGATCATGCTAAACTTTCATCTAAAAGTTTCTGTCAGTAGATTTTTTTCTGGGTTTGCTCTGAAATAGACTTCTTTCCTCCCCTTCTAAAATACACTTGCATAAAACCTTGTCATTATGCTGATCTAAACATTTTTCTGAAGGGTTTTCTCTTTTTAACAGGCCATGAAAGAGTCACAAACCTTACATATTAGTTACTTATTTCTGCCTATGAAGAATGAAACTGAAATCTCAAGGTGACACCTTTAGTACACTGAAACTTACACTTTGAATGGAAGTACCACCATGTATAAAACTAATTGGTAAAGTAAAAAAACACACAGATGTATCAACGAGATTAAAAAATGGCATAATCTGTTATTAGCACTGAAGTGCGGGAGACAGGATAACAAACAAACATGCTGAAGTAGAAATGCCAGTTGAGTTTTAGGAATAATGTCCCACATATAATCATAGATTTGTTAAGATTGCAAAAGCCCTCTAAGATCATCAAGTACAACCATTAACCAGATCCAGTATCCTCATATAAAAAAGAACTAATTCAAAGAGCAGCTCAAGATCTCGATTACCTTCTTTTATTTTATGATCTCTGAAAATTAATTTTGGCTTTTATGCTACAATTGTACAGAACTGTAAATACCTGAAGCTGCACTTTGTATTTTGATGACTATGGAGGTCAATAGGACTTTTAGGCTGCCTTTGTTTATATATGTCCTTATATCATAGCACTTAAATCCTATGTATTAATAGAGGATATTTTTATATACSATATTATATAGATGATATCAAAATATTTTAAATGCACTCAATACTTTTTATACAGCTGCTGATTTTATGCTTTTTTTTTTTAATCATATGAATACTAGTACACAAAATCTCTCACTGTCTGAAATACACACAATAGCCACCAGATGTCAGTAAAACCCMAGCGAATGAGCAAAACTGCGGCTTCAGTCAACATTCAAAATCACTTCGTTGTTGCCTTCCTTTCTCACAGTCAATTAACATGTAAAAAAAAAAAAATCACCATTATAACTCAAGGGCTATTCAAAATTTATAAGTATCTGAAACTAAAACTGACAGTTTCAGCAATGTTACCAGGGTGCCTCAATATGAATTATCTCAGTGAAACAGTAGTCTAATACAGCACACCATAGATGAATATGGGCCTGGAAATTATAAGTATTAACACAGCTCCCATGAGTTGTCAAAAAAGCTTTTCACAATGTCCCATTTTCACTGTATCCTCATTCACTTTTTTTTGTCATTCTTCTCTAAGTATTTGCTGAAATGTAATTAAATTAATAACACAAATCACTGTAAGCTGAGACCAATTTACATGCTTCTCTTTCTGCTATTTTGTAATTTCAGATGCTACCAGTATAAGTGCTTGCATTGGGACCAATAGAAATACTATCATCTGTTTTAACTGCTCCCCCTTAATAACAAGAATGTCATTATTTTAATACATATCCAAACAACATAAGAACATTTCTCTCTTTAAAAATAGTTGCTTTTTCTGCCCATTACTTGTAATAGCATCATGCATGTTTCATTTTCTTTGTTTAATGGCTTTACTCAGGTGCATATGCTAGAATTGCTTCTTGGTGAATGTCATGTGCATAAGAAATGTCCTTCAGATTAAAAAGAGGAAAAAAATCCATTTACCCCAAAAAACCCCAGAAACATGCTGGTAGATAAAAAAAAACTCTATAATTTTCTCAGACTCATTCAAGTATGCCACAATTGCTAACTATGCTTTATTTTCATATAGAACTACACAGTCATGCATAAAACCAAAAGCAGTTGTGGTGGATGACAATAAATAGCTTGGTAGCTCAGAGATGATGTACATGAATTTTGCCAGCTATCTTGCCTAGGCACTTATTTTCCTCAGCAACTTTAAAAATAAAATCTTAAGCATTTTAACACTCAGGGTTAGTTTAATAACAATTTATTGATGTAGAATACTAAGGAGGTTTACTACTTTTCCAATTAAAAAAAAAAAAAAAAGTAAAAAGAAGGGAAATACAGAAAAATGCTAAAAGCATCCTGCCAGCTCTAGCATTAAGAGACATGAAACTGTTGGGTGATTTGGGATAGGTGTTTTTTTTTTCTTGCTCCTCTGTTTCCTCAGCAAGAAAGAGGGCTTTCTCCCTTTGCAACCCTTTCCRAGGATCACTTCTGAGGTGGCAGCATTAATTAATTTTAAAAACTACTTTACTGAAACCACCTGAGGCTCRYTGACAAACCCTGGCAAGRAGCTTGGGCTTGAAGATCTGAGAGYTGTATGGCCCTAATGAATGAAAACATATGTCAGCAACATTCATCATGTTTTCCATAATTTAGCTGCTTAGTACAACCCTTAATAAGGCCCATACTATTCCCTTAATCTAACCCTCCCTAATGTTACTTTCTGCTCTGCTGCTTTCTTCGTGCGCCTCCTTCCCAAGAGATATTAATAACACTTTCAAAGATAAAAACTACTGACAACTCCCTATGTTATACAGTAGCATGATCTTTCCTTTACTGGTAAAGAAGTTGCAACAATTTCTAAATTGTTGTTGAAGGATAAATCAACACCCTCTACCAGTGAAGCACCACATCTTTTGGGACTCCTTCTGCACATCACCACGATCAATCCAAGAAATATATCTRTGTGTCTCTTTGCCAGAGTGCAAGGAATTTCTCTTGGCTAGCAAGGAACATGGGGCATTAAAAAACACCTTTTTTCCTCTTTTAAATTGTTATTTTTAACCCCTTCCCCTGTTGGGAAAAGGCAGTAGGTAGCACACCTGTTATTCAGAATTAGCCATGCAGGTGACAGAAATCCACCATAACACTAAAGCACACATGATGGTCTTCTTAAGTAGTTTCAAATGAGAAGTGTATTAGTTTCTGACTTCAGTATATTTGTGATTTTAAATATCTCCAGSAGTCCAATGAAACAGCAACTAACACTATCAGCAGAGCACCGTGTTCAAACCTGCTCAGCTACATTATATTTCTCAAAACAATTTTGCCATGCTGCTRAAAATGACTTATTTTTTGCAATCTTCACAATGGATGCAACTCATGGTAGRTATTTAAATCCATGTGTGTTAACAATTTGRTGGTCAAATGAGGTTATTCATTTATACAGAAACTACAGGGGGAAAMAGCAGACTTAATCTGCATCATATAYATTGATCTGAACATATGAATGTCATTACAAGTTTTGTCATCAAGTATTCCACTTCTCTGTAATCTCCATGTTCTGTATTCCAGTCCTTTGGTGACTTCAGATAGTCATTCAAGATTATATCTGCAAAGTTTAATCTCTTAGAATAAAAGGAAAACCGGAAGCATTTTTTTCTATTCCTTAGTTAACATGTCACCATCACAGTCAAAAATGGAAGTGAAGGATAATGCTATTCATTTCAGTGTATGAGTTCATCCACATAAGTACTGTACAGATCATCTGATGTCTTCCCCTGTACTKGGCACTGATGAGRCCAMACCTTGAGTGCTGTGTCCAGTTCTGGCCCCTCAGTTTAGGAAGGGCCTTGAGGCAGTGGAGCACATCCAGAGGAAAGCAATGAGGCTGGTGAGGGGCTTGGAATACAAACCCTGTGAGGAATGGCTGAGGGGGGTGTTTAGCCTGGAGAAAAGGAGACTCAGAGGTGACCTTATCACTCTCTACAACTTCCTGAAAGGTGGYTGTGGTCAGGTGGGAGTTGGTCTTCTTCTCCAAGCAGCAACTGACAGAACGAGAGGACACAGTCTTAAACTGTGCCAAGGGAAATTTAGGCAGGATGWTAGGAAAAAATTTTTTACTGATAGAGGGATTAAGTACTGGGATCATCTGTCTGGGAAGGTGGTGGAGTCACAATCCCCGGATGTGTTTAAAAAAAGACTGGATGTGGCACCCAGTGCCATGGTTTAGTTGAGGTGTTGTTTGGGCTGGGTTGGATTCAATGATCTTAAAGGTCTCTTCCAGCCTAGTGTTACTGTGATTCTGTGATTCTGTGATTCTGTGATTCATAACAACACCTCTGTAGCAGTCATTAAGCTCACCTCATCCCCTTTAACAATGTGTAACACACCTTGCTATAAATCTGGTCACGGTAGGTTATATAGATGTTCACAAAGATTCTCTGGTGAAGGTCAGAGGAGGACAAATGCTTATTCTATCTCTTCTATGAACTTTAAATTCACCAAACCCTACCTAAAATATACAATTATTCCATGTTTCTGACTTCGGGGCAGATGAGAGTTAGGGGAAAATACKTCTCTCTGCTTAAGATTGTGTCAATGGACTGTGTATCTTCTCTCCTGAAAGGATGCCTTTAGATGGGCTTTGAGATTAGACCATACCAAGAAATATTCATTAATATACATATATACTGTGATTAGATCTCTGTTACTGTACTTTCTGTATAGAAAAATACCATTTGACCAATTTGGCCATCTGCTTCCTGGAAAAGCAGAGAAAAACTAACTGCATGCTTCTCTTAAATGCCTAGTTCCATAATTGAATCCAGACACTTCTGTTCGGTCCAGGCACCTCTGCTACGCAGCATATATGGAGAAGCAAACATCTGTGAATGAGACYCCCTAAGCAATGTTACTCTACATCCCCAGTTATCTGTGGTAGCCCACAAACCATCCTGAGGACAAAGAGAAGTCTTTTCTTGCTGATGCATAACTACTGAGTTGATGTGGCAGGGAGATGAATCTGCTTGCTTTGGATCTAAAGCCTGGAAAGGGGAAAATTTTAGATAGGTTAGGAAAAAGAAAATAAAACAAAAAAGCATTTCCTGGCATGTGAGGTTTCTTGAAAAAATGAGTTGCACACCCGTTTTACCACAGAAAATGGAATAGTACAAATATTGCTGTACAAATTTTATTTGTCTGCCTAGACCCTCTCCCTCTCCTCATAACAATATGATCTTTATATGAAAAGGATCCCACACATATGCAAAAAATACCCCACAAACCAAAACAAAGGAGCAACCCTATAGAACTCCCAAAGCACTATAAAGGCTGAYCTCTTGTTTTTTTAAAGCAGAACACCTGAGAGGAGCACAGAAGTGGTTCTGCCAACTACAATAGCTGACAGATGATCTTTCAGAGACAGCATGCAAAAGGCCCTTCTGTGGACCATATTGTGCATCACTGCACAGTGATGCCTGCATCCCTTGAGCACCCAGCAYACTGCCAGGGGCTGCCTCCTGTGTGGGAAGCACTGATAAATTGCTGTCATCTGCCAGACATTTGCTATGAATGCAGCAGAGGAGTAGCCTYGCCTTGCAAACTCTCCCCAACAAATCTGACACATGCCCATGGATGTTCATACCRTATGAACAGAATGCCATCATGTCAAAACTGTGATATGTTCTCAGGTTGTGTCCCATTGCAGGAGAAACGGACCTCTGTAAACCAAACCAATGTGGTTACACAGAAGCCACTTTATTGTTTACAATAAGCAACAGTTATAGATTCTAGCATGCATATTCACACAATCATGCATTATTTGATTGGATCCTCAGCCTTGTCCATGAGGCTGGCATACACCCCTTAAGGCACCTATTGGTCATATCTATCACCATGTTGAGCCCACTTTTATCTGAGGTTTGCATTCTTGATGGTCAGTTTCTCAGGCCTCTYATTCTTATTTTAGTCCTGCTTTTGCCTCAGTGGCCTTGGTAAATTCCTGAGGGTTTGAATAACAAGCCTACAGGTGTTCTGATAAGATTACAAGGAGTTWGGATAGTACAGAGAATGACCTAACTTGTGCAATACATTGCTACATCCCATAGGGTAGGTTGGTGGCCAATAAACACCCAATGTCTGAGTTCTAATTAGCCAGAATAAGGAAAAACAGTCTTTTGACAAGGGCATATAGTGATAGGCTTTAAATTGACATACGGTAGGTTTACATTGCATATTAAGAAGAAATTCTTCTWAATGATAAGGATCTAACACTAAAAATTCTTAAAACAATTCACCTTTTGTSTTTAAGCACCTTCCCACCTGCTGTCACTCCTCCTGACATTTTGGTCTGGGTATGAAGGCTGACTGAAGTAGTGAGTATCCTGCATCTATAAACCACCCCCCTGCATGCCATGTAAACCACCGCACTCACAGCTGCTGAACAAAGAGAGCACCCATGTCCTCACCTTKTAACAGCACACACCAGCAAAAGGAAGAGACATTGCTTCCACTTTGTTTGAGGGGACAGGAATAGAGCAAGAAGCATGGCTATGCTATCAGTATAGCAATCACTTGTTGCTGAAAAGCTTATCTCACTAATAAAGGCAGGTTAGATGTGCTTATTAGTTTATCTCAGAAAGATGAAGTAAAAGAARTGGCCTGAAATACAACTGGTCTTGCTTCATAGTCACTTTATCTCTAAAAATACTGCTCTAATATAYGTTGGAAACCAAGCTAAGGAAGAGCTGGTGTACTGAATGCTGGTCTGTTCTTTTTCCAGACTACAAATTAGTTTAATAAAAGACTTCAGCTCTCCAACAACTTGCTTAGCAAAAAGAATAACAGCTTATTTCTGGATATAAAATCACAGTCTATATCTTACCATTTTGAAATATAGAGYTAAAGGGTGTCCTTTGATAAACCAAAAGAAAGTATCATGAAAAAATTCTTAGCTTTCTAAGAAAACTCCATTCCAAATACTTTAAACATCTTCTTAGTGTTTTTGCTGGATCACAGAATCACAGAATAGTATGAGTTGGAGGGGATACAGAAGGATAATTGACTCCAACTCTTAACTCCAAGGATTGAACTAGCATGGCATTATTAGCACCAACTCTGACCAACAGAGCTAACGTCATGGCATGCTGGAAAGATCCTGTGACAAAAATACACACTTTGCATTAAAAAGGGGAGTTTATATAGCCACAAATATCACAGGATTTCTCTGTGTCCTAGGTTGCAATGTAAGATGTGCCCAAAGTATGTATTCTACTACCATCTTCATGGGTTGTTGGAGCCAGGTGGCGCAGTGTTTTCCCTGCCCCCTCCCTCAGGACTATCTGCTAATGGCCCATCAATGCCCTGGTCAATGACTCACAGGTAACTCCCCTCGAGCTTAATGGGCAATCAAGGACCCATTGTGTGACTCATAGAATGATATCAGCCCATTGTGAGATGCTCTGCCCAGTGGGGAGGAGCCAAGCATTCCCACCTGGATATAATCTGCAGTTTGGGACAGCACAGGCACCGACTGGATTCCAGAGGGCAGGAGCTGCCAGATCTTTCTACAGGATCACTGCTTCAACAAGACTGCTTCATTCGGACTGCTACCCACCACCCTAACAAACAGGGTGTCAGGTCGTATTCTGACTCTGTCAAGGGTCTTTTCATTTGTTCTTTTTACTATTATTTTCATTTTATTGTTTTCCTATTAAATTGTATTTGACTTAGTCTCTTACTGGTTTTGCTTTCAAACTAGTACACTCTGCAAGGAGAAAGAGGGATAAGGAAAGATAAACATTAAAAGAGGGTATGCAGAAGCAAAATTAATRACAGCATGGTCCTCAGTTCCACTGCAACCCAAGCACAAAGCCAAGTYTTTCTTCTTCTGGCAGGATATGGTCAAACCTTATCAGAAAAGCTGTGTAACATGTTTTGCTCCTAGCCTTCCAGCACAGTTCATGGCCTACTTTATTTTGTAGCTTAATGACTCCTAGGTTTTATACAAGACCATTTGGTTTTATGCAAGACCATGTTCCTGAGCCAGGTATGGAGGCTCTGCAGCTATGGCATGGACCTAAATGCCACCTGGCTTCAAGATGGGTCTGCCACTGGCCAAGGCCAAACCTATCAATGGTGATGGTGCTGCCTCTAAGRTAATGCATTCCAGAAGGAGGAAAAAAACCACAACAGCAACTACAGCCAGGGAGAGGAATGAGAATCTGAGAGAGAAACAGCTCTGCAGAAACCAAGGTGAGTGAAGAAGTAAGAGGAGGTACTCCAGACTCTGGTGCAGAGATTTCCCTCTACCCTGTGATGAAGAACATGGTGAAGCAGGCTGTCACCCCACAGTCCATGGAGGYACACAGCAGAGCAGGGAGCTGACCAAGGGAGGCTGCTGTGACCCTGTGAGAAACCTACACTGGATCAGGCTCCTAAAAGGACCCTATGGAGAAAGAAGCCAATGCTGGAGCATGTTTGCTGGTAGGACTTGTGAYCCCTTAGGGGATCTGCAGMGGAGCAGCCTGTGCCTGAAGGATTGACCCAGTGGAAAGGATCCACACTGKAGCAGTTAATGAAGAACTRTAGCTCATGAGAAGGACTTACATTGGAGAAGTTTATGGAATATTTTCTCCCATGAGAAAGACCCTTCCAGTGAAGGGAAGAGTGTTAGGAGTCCTCACTCTGAGGAAGAAGGAGCAGCAGAGATGTTTCCTGAAGTCAAGTCGGTTTTGCCCATGACAGTAATTGGTGTGTGATCCCTCCTTGTCCCTATGTTCACATGTGAGCCTTTTGCTACATTTTGTCTCCCCTGTCCAGCTGAGGAGTGATAGAGTGTCTGTGGTGGGCATCTGCTATCCACCCAGGGTCAACACTGCTGAATACTGAATGGCTTTGAATCAACTCAGACTGGTTTAGGCACACTCTTCAGCTTAGTACGGTGCCAGCCCTTTTGGGATAAGATGAAGAATTTGGCAGGAGCCTACAGATGAAGCAAGGCAAGAAGAGGGAGCAGGGAACAACAGGGACAATCAAACCCATGGCCACATGCCTTCTAAACTGTTTTTATCTCTGCTTGACTCTTGTTTGACTGTCCATCATCATCTGTGGAGCACATGMTTAGATATTACTGATTGTAACCTTAAACTTGTCCTTTGGTAAACAGCTCCTCAGTACATAGATTCACAGCATCATAAAACAATATTTTTATCTCACCACTCTGCATTTTAATGTGACGATATTTCACAAATATAGTCTCACAACAAGTATGAAGAGGGGAAATCTAATTTCTTTTTTTTTAAATAATGGATTTGAGATAAGACACAACAAGGATGAATAGAAATTAGTCCATTAGGAGAATATTTCATGTTTTCCATTCATTCACTGCATGAAATACAGAAACCATCCTGGAGCATGTGTTTATTTTTCAAAATTCTCCCTTTGATAAAGCCACATTAACCTCCARAAAATACACAGTTTCTGCTCTGATGCTCTCTCTAGCCCATTCTCTGCTGTACAAGGAAACAGCTGCACAGGGAGGGCAAACACTGTCTCCACGCCAAAACAGGCCTAGTCCCAAACCAGGATGGTATATAAGAAGATGGGATCAAAGTCTGGATCTTTCTACTAACATTAGTTTATTAGTGAGTCARGAGAACATTCCAAGCTTTTCTGGCTTTGCCTTTAGGAAAAGTAATAACTGTTGTCAAGACCATCATGCGTCATACCCACCCTCACAGATTCATCAAGTCAAGCACAGTGAGAAAACTGATTAGCTGCTAAGAGGCTAAATGGACCCAACCTCTGAATTTTGAATGGTCTTCAGCATTAACATACCATTAGGTCACATGGAGGTTGGGAGAGTTCTCAGCACGTACAAAGGAGCAAAATTAGGCACACAACAAACTTAATGTTTCTTTTCTTTTTATATAAGAAAAATATTTTAAAAGGATAAATAATTTTCAAATTTCCAAGGGAAAAAGAAACAAAAAAGGAGAGAAGAAAATCAAGGAAGAACTTGCCAGTTTCAAGAAAGAGTTTGTAAAGTGAGGTATAATCTTTATGCCTTTATGGAGGCTGGAATATTACCACCTTCCTTGGAGCTACTKACTCCAATAACAGACAGCATCATGTTCATCGGTATTGCTAGTTTAAAAAAAAAAAAATTTGGATTAATGAATCAAATTCATAAATAACAATCAATTTTTTTAAACTTTGTGTGGATTTTTATGTGGAGTGGATCATGCATAAGGCCTGTATAAGGTTTGGGAAAGCTCCCGATACTTTATGTGTGTACAAAGTCTTCACTGTTTATTGTTAATCTAAGACGGTAAGACCTGATCATCTTTGCAAACAATTTTTAAAATCCTGTGTCAGGATCTATAAAACCTTTTATAAACAACTAGAAGGTAGTTAATTTGACAAATGTAAAAAACTTAACTCCTGAAAAATAAATAATATTTGGTTAACTAAACATCTGAAAATAACTTTTGGCTAAACCTTATACTATAATCTCCATTTTTAAAAACGCAAAATTTAATTTTTAGGGTTTTTTAATTTTAATGTTTTTTTTTATTCTGACAAAAAGTCTTCACAGAAAAAKGTCAGTTTTGCAGAAATGCAGAGGCCAGGGACAGGTGAAAGGCAGTGATGGCACTTCCCCACGTTTGCCACAAGGTGGCATGAAGCGTAAAATTTAGGAAGACAAAAGTAAAACGAATACACGATGGGAAATACTAAAAGGAACAGCAGAGGCTGGGTGAGTGTGTGAGACTTTTGGCAGGACGTGGGAAATGCATACATACACACACATAGATTCTTCKGCAGAAATGTCAGTCTAATGTTTATTATGCWTAACACAGGCTCAACTAAATCATGTCAGCCTGTTCAATGGTCCAGATTTAAATCACTATAGCCACAAAGTGTGGTGGTCTAGGAGATGGCTGGTATCTAGTGAGAGGGTGGGTAAGACAGGGCCATGAGGTCTGCAGGGTATATACAGGGGATGRTTTCCAGAATCAAAGTCTTTTATTMCTCTTCAGCAAGCTGGGAATGGGCAAATACAAGCAGTATACAAAGCATGTTGCATGTACCYCAACTGTGTAGGATGATCCTCTGTCTTACCTATCTAGATATAAAAAAAAATATTTAAAAATTCAGATGACTATCCACTGGAATAAGATATTTGGATCTTCAGCTTCCTGGAAAATGCAATTGCTATTTATCATGACTGCAGATTTGTCCTTGGGCAGGTGGACAGTAAGAACCAGCCCAGAACTGGCAGGACAGGAGATCCAAGCTCTGTGGATGAAAGCTGTATCTCACCTGGCTGCCAGCTTTCAAAAGTCCTATGGCAATTGGAGACCACAAAATTGTGGTTTCTCTGACTCATGAAGGACACAATTATCTTTGAAATTATAGAATAGAGGAAAAATGAGCAAATAAACATATGCAAGAGACCGGCTGAGTCTGAAGGCATGAGAGGAACAGGAAGAGCACTGTCAGGAGAAGAATTAAATCACCTCTGCTTCTCTTGCAGGAATTGCAATTCTTTTTATGAAGGACTTCAGGACTTGGAAGATCTTTTCCAGCCTTAAGAATTCTATGATTCTGTGAGCTAAGGAAGTATGAATGCTTACCACGAGATGGTGCAAAACATAGAAAGTTCTAATATACCCACAAGAGACTTTAACACCTTTGGCCACAAAGAAYGCATGAGAATATCCACCAGGTGTCAGGCCAAGGAAAATGTGACTTTTTTTACTTGAAAAAAAAAACAGCAAGGACAGGCAAACAAAACTTAACTGCTGGCATGAAATGTTCACGGTGCATCTCGGTTTAGTCCCCCCAAAACATGGTGTCTTGGGGGATGTCATCCACCACCACCACCACACATCTCACCGAAAACTTTGTGTTGGGGGGAAGCTTGCAAGAATTAGCTAACGTAGCACTAAGTAACTAAACCCAGAGYATTTACCAAAGAAACTGCGCTGCCAAGGTAATAATAATGGGGAAAAAAAAAAAGTCAACAGTTGGAAAGGTTTCCAGGGAGGATTTGTAACAATGTAATTTGTATTACTGGGGCAGTCATTGAYACTGGAAGAACTCAGCTCAGATGAATCAGTACTTTTCAAAAGCTTCCAGAGGATTCTCAGGTAGCGCATGAAATCCAGGACTGCTTTTTAGTTCTTGCCATGTTTTTCTGTAATTTCCTATCAAGCTTTGGTCACTTTTGTCCCATCTTCAGACACGCACACACACAGGAGAAAAAAAAAAACAAAGGAAAACCAAACAAAAAAAAACCCTAACCAAACAAACGCAAAACCCCTCAAAGCAGAAAAATCCTACACACCAACCAAACAAAACAAAAACCCGATGACCAACACAAGGGAGAATCTGACAGTTTCAGAACAAGGCCTTTTAAGTGAGGTACAACTTTCATCTCCCGGTAGAGGTTGGAATACTGCCATCTTCCTTAGAGTCACCGACTGCAGCACTAGCAGCAGCGGAGCATCACCTGCGCGGCCCCAGCCGGGCCGAGGGGCAGCGCGCACCCCGCCCCGCGCGCACCCTAGCGCGCTGCGCGCCCCCGAGCGCGGCACCGGCGCCGCGGGGTCGGAGCTGCCCCGGCGGGAGGGGCGGCGCGGCGCATGCGCAGCCGCGCTTGTTTGTCACACGGCTTATAAGGCGGGGCCGGCGGCGGCGCGGCAGCGCCTTTGTGGGCAGACGCCGCGTCGGCACCAGCGCCGCCCGCGCCGGGGCCGGGGCTCCCCGCCGCCCCCATGAGCCGCCTGTAGGGTCCGCGCCGCCGCACCCCTGCGCCCCAGGGGCTCGGGGTTGGTTGTTTTTGGGTTTCCCCTTCCCTTCTTTCTTTTTTTTTTTTTTTTCTTACAGTCTATTTTTGTACACTTTGCTATAAAACCATGGTGCTGGGGAAGGTGAAGAGTCTGACGATAAGCTTTGACTGTCTAAATGACAGCAATGTCCCCGTGTACTCTAGCGGGGATACAGTCTCAGGAAGGGTCAGTCTAGAAGTAACTGGGGAAATTAGAGTGAAATCCCTTAAAATCCATGCAAGGGGACACGCTAAAGTGCGTTGGACTGAATCGAGGAATGCTGGATCCAACACTGCCTATACACAGAACTACACCGAAGAAGTGGAATATTTCAACCATAAAGACATCCTGATCGGCCACGAGAGAGGTAAGGGCTGCCCTTAACTATGCTGCTTTTTTCTTTTACGGAAAAAAAAACACGCATCTTTGTATCACCCCGGTTTAGTCCTTTCTTTTTTAATGGGTGTATTGGAGAGCAGGACGTGCCCAGGGTCGTATCTTGGCGATGGAGTTACAGGAAATGCATTTGCAAAGTACCTGCAGACAGGAGGACTCCCTTGAACTACTTGCCCTTCAGCTCGGCCATTTATTAATAAGTTTTTTTTTTTCTAATGTTTTACTTTTTTCCCCCCTGATAATATTTAGTAGGATTTGCCCTTCCGTGAGGAAAAACAGCTGTAAAATCACAGCTAAATGGGCAGTGGACTTCATTGGCAGAATCCTCGTAAGAAATTTTGAAACACAGTGAAATCATAAAAACCATACTTTCTGATACATGCGGAGTTCTGCTGACGCTGTGGGGATGGTAATACAATTAATATTTCGAGATGGCTGATTATTGCCAGATGAGAGAGTCTCCCTGACTTACTTTGACATATCACCTCCCCACGTGTATTTTTTTCCTCATTTCGTTATTACTGTGGTCCTAGTTAAAAGCTTTAATTTTCCTGGGCCTCTMCTACACCCCGCTCGGCAGTGGGGGTCACCGCGGTGTAAAGATGTGTCCGAAAAGCCCTTGATGGGGAGCAAAAGGAGGGGGAGGAGAGAGAGGGGGGGAAGTGGTGTTGCGTAATGGGAGCATCTCTCCCAAAACTGGGGAGATGAGGACCTCCTGCTCCCCACTTTCCACTCGAGCCGCCGTGGTGTACCCACGAAGTGCAGACCCCTTTCCCCGGCAGGGGTGGAAGAGCCGTGGCCCGAGGGTTCTACGTGTTCTTTTATTTCTTTTTTCCCCGAACTTCGCAGCCTTTGTTCGAAGCGGTTCAATCCTGTTTGGGACCGGCTTGGAGGAGGGGGGTGCGCCGCCCGCTCCGCGCAGATTGGCCGCACGCGTCAGGTGGTGGCGATGACTTAATTCCCCAGCGCAAGAAAATACTGTTAAAAACTGGTTATGTAATTTTTTGTGCTGCTCGTCCCCCCCCTTTTTTTTTCCTGAATATGCATCATATACACTGCAGCTATGMGATGTTTCTCGTTCTTCCCGGAAAAAAAAAATTCTAACAACTCCGGGCGGCACCGACCCCATCACACAGTATTCCCGAGCTCAGCGCTGTGGCAGAGCTCGGGGATTTTCTCTTTTTGTACCTCCTGCCTCGCGCACTCCGCGCTAACGAGCCGGCTCGCGGCTCCCACACGTCTCCTGCCGCCGCCTCAGAAATCACTCGCCCGAGCCTAACTTCCCGCACCTCCGGACTGCGGGATCCACGAACGTGGCGAGGGGAATGTGCACCCCCGCAGGAGTCGCCCGTGGTGGGGGTAGCACGCGTGGGAGCGGGTGASACAGGGCCCCGCGGAGCYGCTGCCGGCGCCCGCGGCCGCGTTTCAATGACCGCCCCGAGCGCAGACCCGCGGCCCGGCCGCGCCCCCCGCCGCCCCCTGATTGGCCGGCCGCGGTTTGTTGCCCTGTTGCTAAGGCGATGCCCGCCGCTGATTGGCGGGGCGCTGGCGGCGGGGGTGAGGGAGCAGGTTTCKCTGCCTGCCCCCGGCGGGGCAGGGGCCGTTGCTCGAGGCGCTGGCGCGGCACGAAGCCCCTCGGAGATGGAGGGGGGAGGACGCGCTGCCCTCAGTCACGTCCCCACCGCCTCCCGTCGCCGGACCCATCCCCCTAGGGGTGTCGGGCGGCGGAAGGGTCCGCCCCCGGTGCGCGGCCGGCGGGCGCAGCGCACGCCGCGTGTGTGTCTGTGTGAGAGAGCGGCGGGGCTGGCGGCGCTCCGCGCGCGCCGGTTCAGGCCGGTCGGCTCCTGCTCCAGCCCGCGCTGATTGACAGCTCAGCACTTGTTTACCGCGGCGTGGCGGGACTGCTGAGCTGGCAGGAAGGGGGGGAGCCGGGCCGACAGCAGCGCAGACACAGCCGAAAGCAGCGCTCCCCCCACACACACCCCGGAACAAAATTAAACAAAAATTAATAAATCATATTTGGTGAAAAAAAAAGACAAAACCAAACCCAAACGCAAGGCAGCAGTATAAAAACCGGCCAYTGCGCTGACACATTGTGTCGCACCTTCAGCAGATTTTCCTGACCTACGCTGAGTAATGTTGACTGCTGAAGATGCATTTATTTCCTCATCTTGCTGCTGGGAGTTGTATTTTGTTTGTTGATTTTAAAATTTTCGGTGTTCGCACTGCAGGAAGTAGAGCATCAGCGCTTCTGTAGGACAATAGGAACTTAGAACCGTCCTGCGTGCCTCCATTAACGTCACACATAAGCTGTTCCCTTTTGCTTTGTCTCGCTATATCCCCTTTTATTATTCCAGCCCTTTACGTGCGCTAGGTGCTCAGTCATTTTTCATTCAACTTTTATTTTGGCCAAGTAAGCGTTTTCCTGGTTTTATGTCAGAATAAACTGCAGTTTTCTTGTGACATTTGGAGCTGGACAAGTAATCATGACCATAAACAAGGGTCAGCATTCCTGGCATAAAACCAGCAAGTATCTGGGTCTTTCTGTCTGAGCAAGATCAAGTTAACCTATTAAAGAAAGAAAATGTTTCACTTGAGATAGCATTAATTGGGCAGCTTGCCATTTCGTATGCCCCTGAATAATCTGTCTGGTACTTTCTGGGTGGTGCTCGTACTCTCTTATACTCCTTTCTCACACTTTTTTTTTTTTTTCTTTTTTTTTTTTTTTTTTTTTTTTTTTTTTCGTGTGTGTGTGATTAATGTCTGGACACTGTTGCCAGGCAGGAGATACAAAGAAGCTGAATTTCTAAATTTAATCTTAAACGGCAGACTTGGTACTGTTAATGCTGGTAAAAAGCCAGCTATAGTTCATTCTGACTAGCAAATGCAGTGGAAAGCGGCATGAATTCCTTCACAGACCTTGCATGGAGGCCTTGAAATGGCAGCAGTTGAAACTGTGTCACTGTTCAGAGGCAGGATTATATTAAAACAAATTAACATCTGCTTCTCTCTAAGGCTAAGCTGGCAATCTTGCCTACCTTTTTGTCAGTCAGASTTGTCCCTGCATTCCAGCAGTTAATAGCTTATGGACTGCAGACCCTTGTTTCTGGGACATCACATTCTTGTGAGTGTTGTAATGTGTGAGCAAATTGCTTTTTTTTTCTGGAAGAGAAGCCCATGCGAGGTATAACACGCGTGCAGCTGGAGTAATGTGTTTTTTTTCTCTTTCAGATGATGACAATTCAGAAGAAGGCCTTCACACCATCCATTCAGGAAGGCATGAATATGCATTCAGCTTCGAGCTTCCACAGACGTAAGTACTGACTCACAGTCCTCCAYATAGGCCACCTGACCAAAACTCCTGCTGTGGGTGGAGGGGAAACCTTTTCAATGGTACTAGGAATTGTGCTCTAACATGCAGTAGAGAACATAATCTCATTAAACTGAAGAGGTTGCTTTTACAATGATATACCCATTCTTTTTAATTTCAACGAAAAAKGAGCTCACTGTTGCCCAGTTGCTCACTTTCTTCTTACCAAGTCTTACTGACTTTACTAGATATTCCAATCTATTACCCCCCAAGAGGGGGGAGATGAATTTGAACTGTCACTGGAGTCCTGCAGAGTGCCTGAGATAGCTTCTAACTCAGCCGTTTACTGTAGCTATGCAGACCAGCAGAACTAGCRATAATATCACAGTGGAATTGTTTGGGCTCAAGTCTGGAACTGATGTGGCAAGGTTACTTAAGATTTCAAAAAAAGAGGAGGTTGTTCTTATTCAGATAGGATGTAYGTACCCGGGGTGGCTCTTTACACAGACAGCCTGGATGGGAACAAATTTAAGAAAAGGTGGATAAAGTAAGAAGAATTCTCCCACCAAATCCCATGTGTTTTAGAAAATAAAGGCTAAGAGTAGGAGCAGAAGTTTGTTCTGGTAAGAACATTTTTGCCCCACTCCTGTCTGAAATACATAACATACTGTTAATGTAACACTACACATAGTAGAATTACCAATATGGAAATGACGTAAAAATACAAGTTTCAGTAAAATCAAATACACAGGAAAAAAGGGAGTATGAGTATCGATGAAAAATGAGCATTTAGTTGTAAAAGGCAAGTAGCAGTCATTAAAAATTTGGAAGTCACTGAAAATTTGGCAGTTTTATGATAATAAGCTCAGTGCCCAATATTAAAGGTTGTTTATTAGAGGTGCTGGTTTTAGCAGAATGCACAGATTACAAGCATTTTTGTAATTTCAAAGTGAACAGCAGAGGACTTCTACACTGTTCCAGTAAGACTAAAAGGCAGTTTAGCATTCTGTGAAAATCTCAACAAACAAGAAGTAGTAAAGCCAGTACTGATTTTTCCCTTGAGTTTAAGGGGGCATTAAAAAAAAACAACAAAAAAAAACCCCAAATGCAGAATGTGAGAAACATGAACATGAAATGTTGAAGTGAAACAGCCAGATAGCAAAATACCACAAGCATTGGTCAAATTATAGCTTCTTTTTAAGTGCCATGAAGGAATAGCTGTTAACCCAGTTGTTAATAATACTGGAAGAACAAAGCGTGATATTAAAAGCCTGAACTTTGACGCTGCCTACTTACTTGCTATTTTGTGTCCATAGAATACTTCCAAAACTGATGTAAACTTCAGAGCAGCATGGAAACATGTGCATCATCCTTACTGATTTTTACTCTACAGGATATGGGATAGCATGAGACCCTGAAGTTGGATTAGAAAWTCCTGTTACTTTTATAAACCTAAACATTTCAAATGTGCAAATAGAGAAGTTAAACCWGTAACTGAAAGAATAATTCTAAGAAAGCACTAGCATGGCTAGTATTGCTCTCTGTGGAAAATACAGAAATGTTACAAACGCTTTATTTTAATGCGGAACAGTGTCTTCAGAACATAGTCAAACAGAAAAAAAGACTTAGATAAAAATGAAGATAATAAGTTACAGAAACAAGTGTTAATTGGAAAACATTGAACTATAAAGATACTTTATCTTTCATTTTATGATGCTACAGTAAAAAAGGCAATGCTTACAGGTCTGGAAAAACTGCCTATATCTCCTTTACTTCAGCTTCTAGAATAGACTTCCTTGATTTACAAATTTCAGATTTGTCTTCATGATTTTATGTGTGTGTATGTATAAATACACATACATATATATATATATATGTTCTTAGGTATTATAAATGTTTTAAGCTGTCTCATCAGGGTAGGGAAAGATTAGAAGGTGCTCAAAATAGCCTCTCTTCAGAGCTCCAAGTTGTAATATTTACTCTGCTTAAGGTGAACCTAACTATGGAAGTGCTGAGTTATAGTTAAAATTAACCTAATGCTGAGCTACTGACCAAGTAAATAATGCACAATGGTTTACAAAATGTGATATCCGAAACTAAATTGGTTGAATATATAATATAATTAAATAAGTAGTCAAAAGGGCATGCTTTACCCTATATGTAGAAGTGGCCTCTTAAGCTTAAAGAAAATCTATGCTCTCTTAGCATTTTCTAGTACAATTCTTTAATTGATTCTTATAATCTATGCAAAACTATAGTAGGATAAATTGGAGATGATTTTTTCTCCCATCTTTGATCTTTAATTTTTCTGAGATACCGCTTCATTAAGTACTACAGTGCATTAGAAATGCAGTTCTATATACTAATCACTGACTTGATCAATTGTGTCATTATTAGACAGAAAGACTTTACTCAGTTCTGACCTTTGTGTCCTGCACAGACCACTTGCTACCTCATTCGAAGGCAGACATGGCAGTGTGCGCTATTGGGTGAAAGCCGAATTGCATAGGCCTTGGTTTCTACCAGTAAAATTAAAGAAGGAATTTACAGTCTTTGAACATATAGATATCAACACTCCTTCATTACTGGTAAGAATTGACAGAATTATTCATTTTTTGTTTCTGGCATAAAAAAAAAATTACGTTTAATAACTAAAACAACATCCGTATCTAATTTTACCTAATACATTACCTAATATTTTTTTGATATTTAGTTACAGCCAGTCTTTTATGTATTACATTAGTTCTGCAACTCTGTAAGTACAGGTATTTTAAAAGCTATGTTTTCTGTACCTAGAGTTGCTTCACTTTTAAGATAAATAAAATGGTTTTGTCAATTTAAATTAATACTGAATTGCTAAATGTGAKTAAGAAGGAAAATTTTGACAGCTGTTCCTCTTTGATTCTGAACACAGAACAGTGAAACTTAAAAGAATTAGTGTGACAGACTGCAAACTTAAAAATGCAAATAATGTACTGGTGTGCATAATTGATAATTTTCATATGGATCATTTTCTACCAATGGGGAGAAATTATCACAATGCTCTATGATCTTTTTCTGAAATGACATTTCATTAAAATAATTTCTGTATTACAACTGCTTTCAATGAGTATTTGATTTCAATCAGGCCTAAAATTCCATTCCCTCCCACTCTTCTTCAAATGTATACTTCCTTGAAGAGGGGCAAAAAAAGGCAAAATCCATTGAAAGAGGTTTCTTGCTTGTATGGGTGAAAAATCAGACTTACAAGGAGACWTTGGCCTTGCACAAATTCCATTAAAATCAAAAGACTCTCATTTGACTTTAATGGGCTTTGGATCAAATCCTAAATCCTGGTGTCATGTAAAATAACAAAGTCTGTTTAATCCAGATGAAACAGGATCATTTTGAAACAGGAAATAGCAGGAGTCAAGGTTACAGTACTCTACCTTTGTTATTGTTTCTGAAATATTATACTGGATAAGCATTCTAGTTTACTGGTAAATTAAAAGCTCTTCAACAATATGGTGGGGTGGGATGTGTAGGCTATAAAGCCTTTCCTTAAACTGTGCTGAATTTATTTGTGAATAAAAACTTGTTTTAAATGTAACTGTAGTATGAAGTGTAGCAAAAAAGCAGTTAATGAGTGGAATTAGAATAAAGCTTATAGTTTGCATAGTGCAATTCGCTTGAGGTTTCTCTCTCTAAATAAAACTAGATATGCTTATCAAAAAGCATAGAAAGTATATAATAAATTTTTTTTTCTGTGTTGATTAGACTAGATTAAAAGATTAGTAGAGCACTCTATTAAATGGAAAATACTCTTCTTTTCTTGCAGTCACCCCAAGCAGGCACAAAAGAAAAAACTCTCTGTTGTTGGTTTTGTACCTCAGGCCCAATATCCTTAAGTGCCAAAATTGAAAGGAAGGGCTACACCCCAGGTACGTAACAGAAGTAATTATAGGAAATGTTTTTCCTTCCCTTTTAAAATGAGAGTTTGTGCTTAGCTGCTGTTAAAGAAAAGAAATATTTAAGCTATTCTTACCATTTTGGTTTGCATTCATCTGTCTTGCTGTTTTGAACTACTGATTTTGTTAGTTTGTCTCCATATTGTTAAAGGACATCTGCTTTTATGGGGCCTGTGCATTTTTCTGTTAGATTTGCCTCATGGTGATCTTGCTTCTGCTAGCATCAGTGGATGTTGTTTAAAGTGTGGGGCATTGCTAGCAGTGTCCACTGCCTTACAATAATACACAGTATGTGGCAAGTTGCTTCGGTTGCCTTGCAAATACGTAGATAAAATGAAATTTTACTTTGTTTCAGGTGAATCAATTCAGATCTTTGCTGAGATTGAGAACTGCTCTTCCCGTGTGGTGGTGCCAAAGGCAGCCATTTACCAAACACAGGCATTTTATGCCAAAGGGAAAATGAAGGAAGTCAAACAGCTTGTTGCCAACCTGCGTGGGGATTCCTTGTCATCTGGCAAAACAGAAACCTGGAATGGCAAACAGTTGAAAATTCCACCTGTTTCTCCTTCAATCCTTGACTGTAGTATAATCCGTGTGGAGTATTCACTGATGGTATGTTGGGTTGTTTAATTGGAGCATGGCTAGTTTCCATGATCCCTTAAAAATTGTTAGTAAAGCATTTTGCACTGCTAACTAGTTACAAAAGAAATACATAGCCTAGCATCGAGTGTCCTGACAAGAATTTTCTAAGTAAATTCAGTTTAAATCTTGCACGTTGTAAGCAAATGTGTTATGAGTTTTCCATGTCAGGACTTGTGTTAAGAATAGAGAGCTGCCTGTGACTTTGAGGGCTTTTTGTGTCCATAGGGACATCGGCTCTGAAACAAACAAAATGAAATTTCAATGCCTTGTGAAAGATTCCATGGCTGGAGATTTTAGTCTGATAATTATGAAGTACTCATACAAACCTATTTTTAATCTATATCTCTTTGTTGCTCTTTAGGTATACGTGGATATTCCTGGCGCCATGGATTTATTCCTTAACTTACCACTGGTCATTGGCACCATTCCTCTACACCCGTTTGGTAGCAGAACATCAAGTGTAAGCAGCCAGTGTAGCATGAACATGAATTGGCTTGGTCTGACACTGCCTGAAAGACCAGAAGGTAACCTGACAAAAAAGTCTGTTTTGATTTTTGTGTGATTTATTCATTGCTGTCATGCAAACAGATACAAATTATATCCTTCATTATAAGGTCTGTAGAAGATCCTTTGTGGATGTTTCCTTGCTACCTGCTTGCTCTCTATAAAAGAATGGAGTTCCCCTCTTTGCTTTCCTCTCTCAGATATAAAAGCAGTGGAATCCAGCTGCTTTGAAGCTGGTGCAAGTGAAAGCATAGAATGCCACTGAACCTGGGCAGAATTAATTCTGCCTCCAATATCCCAGTTGTATCCTTGGTTGTAAGGCAGTGTAACCTGCCAGAGAAGTTAAGGTGACCTTTATTATCCTTAGTAGCCTTAGTATGTTTGTAAAAAGATATTATAATCATTTCAGTGGGAATCGTTTTTTTGTCAAAGCAGAAACTCTGTACCTTCTTCCYTCTTCTGGATGTAAACATTCGGGGGTTTTAATGTATAAATTCCAGACAGATAAGAGTCCAGAGGAATGTGATGCTTTACCATTCCTGCCTGTAACATAAATTCAGTATTCTGAGTATGCTTTAGATTTAAAGGTAACAATTAAGCCATAATGAAAAATGGTCAGTCTGCTCTTGGATTTGAGCATGGTTTTAAAATAAACTATTGTCACACTGCTACACGAAAGAATGGCACGACACAGCAATCATGAGGGGAAAGAAAAGAGATCTGTATTCAAAGTCAGGGTTATTATATACAGGAAAAGGGAGAAGTTCTAATTGGGTGAGARAATTCCTACCTCTACACACACACTSGCTAATACACATGCTGGTCAAGGAAATCTATCCCACTAAGAAGAATGTAAACATCCAAGCTAGTTAGAAAACACCTGTTACTTACATGAAAAACCATGGGAAAACTGACTCCAAGGTACAACTTACCAGAAGGCTTAAAAATTCAAGGTGACAAACTATAGCAGCCTACCTTCTTTTTCATGTTTAATAACTGTGGGAAAAGTCATGCAAGTAATTTATCTACATGCTGGTGCCTTTTACAATATAAAAGTTTAATATTTACCATGTTATATGTTCTGACATGCATAAGAACTTGTTGTTCGAACTGCGTGTACCTTTTCCCTGCAGCACCTCCCAGCTATGCAGAAGTGGTTACAGAGGAACAACGACAGTCCAGCCTTGCACCCTTAGGTGCCTGTGATGACTTTGAGAGAGCGCTTCCAGGACCACTGTTTGCATACATCCAGGAGTTTCGTTTTCTGCCTCCACCCCTCTATTCAGAAGTAAGTGGCTCAAAATATAATCACRAATGCACTGTTCCTCTGAATTCTGTCATGTGGGATAAATGGAAGAAAGTGTTTCTACTTCATGAAAACCAGGATACATAAGCAAAAATATGAAAAGGGGAACAGGTAACTTAGTTTTAGCAAAGTGCAGGTAAATTGCATCAGAAATTTCCCAGGATTCTTCACTATTCTAATGCTTTGTAGAGATTCTGAAACTGTTTTGCACCCTCTGGGCAACTTATTAAAGTTGTATTGCATTATATAATGTAATACATGACATTAGTGAATACTACCATTTTGAGTCTGTAGGTGCACRAGTAACTGTTTTTCACCTCTACTCTCTAAAAGTACTCTATATTTTTAATTCTCTATATATATTACTTTCAGAATTCCTATGCAGAGAAGATACAAAGATGTTCTTTCTGACTCAAGTTTCTCTAAATGCACAGTTCAAACATTTCTCTCTGCAAGTTTAGTTCTGAAACTCACTCAATAACTCACTCAATAACTGGGACACAAGTTTAGGCTTCAAAAGCCATGTTCATATTTTTCAGAGAAAAGCAGTGATACATGACAAAATAGAATAGTGTCCTTTGGCTAAATCTTGCCTGGGTCCACCCACTCCTGATTTTTTTCTCTTCTTGAAACACTTAATCTGCGAGTGAGTGAGTGGCTTGTTTTTTGTGTCTTGTTTGAGGACTCTTCTGTAGCATTAACCTAGAAAATGACTCAGGGCCTTTTCATTTTAGGCACTCTRAATATTTAAAAGTTAGCTTTTCCTTTGTTCTAAAAAAATGTCTTTTTAAAATAACTGACCAAACTATAGTGTTCACTTAAACTGTACTTTCTATTGAGTTTTGGAGACTTAAGTTAGAGAGACCATGTTCTTCACCTCCTTCCTTTTGTTGAAAGGAAGAAGAGGTAATGTGTGGAACACATAAGGTTCTGAAATGTTTTATGGGTATCTTCAGGATTCATTACTTAGAAATYAGTTGAAAAACTTTTTACTAACAATTTTTTGCCTTTTTGAGTAAAATGCCTTCCAAAATCAACTCAGTATTTTAAGTTGCATGTTCAGTGTTGAGTCAGGTTGCCTTCTTGCTATGCAATAAATAATATAGAACATTTGTGTTACGGTAGCAGATTTTTTTCAAGATTTTATTACATCTTTGTGCTTATCCTTAAGCTTCCATCAACCTGTAGTTTAAAATGTTTCACTACACTTAGTAATTTTCAGTTCAGAGTTTTATCTAATTTCTAGAGATAATTCATTTACTTGAATAACCTTTGGACTGGGAATACCATTTATCTCTGACTGTCTTGGATTATAAAGTTTGGTGTTTGGGTTGGTTTATTAGCAATCATTTCTAAAAATATCTTGGGTTGGTTATGCTTTTTCCTCTTTTGTTTAGATTGATCCAAACCCAGATCAGCCCACAGACGACAGACCATCTTGCCCTTCTCGTTGAAGGAATTCATAAGAAGCTGACTTGACTTGGGTTTGGAAGCATACCTACCGTGTTGAAGGTCAAGGCATCATAATGGAGACACACTTTCAAGAAAAGTGGGTTTGCTCTTGCCTGTGTGGTGAATAAATGAAAACAACCTGTGATCATGCTTTGAAGCCTACAGTAAYATTGTAGGACTGCTCCACATGCTTGAAGAACTGAGCTTTTCCCCCCTCCCTCTTAAATACTGGCACATACTAGGAGCAGCCTTACTAACCTACAGTCATGTGTGTCCAAACACTCAAACCACATTAAGAGGGCCTTTGGCTTCTTCTTACAATTTGGAGATTTGCACATGCTTGTTGCTTACATTGTGCGGTTCAGTGTCACTACAGCTTTTTCTCACTTACACCGGACAGTTGTTACCCCTTCCTTATTTCTTGTGGTCCGCACAATAAGGAGCAAAAGAAAGATTTGACAAAAAAGAAAAAAAAGAAAGAAACAAAAAACCCAACAGCAACAGACTTCAACAAATGCACTGACTTTTGTTTTTTTTTTTTTTTAATTTAATGTAGCCTGGACTTTACCTGCATATGCACATGCTCAGAATTGTCCTAGTAGGCTGATCATGTATCACCTCTTCAGCTTGGATCCTATTGTGGATTTATTTACAAACATCAAATGCCTTCAAGCCAATCCTTCTTGCTGTATGTTTTGCAGCCTACTGTAGTAGATAAGCAACAGATATGGGGATAGGGGGGGAGGGGCAAGAGTTAATAGAAAGAAACTAATAGACTTCATCAAGATTGTATACTTTCTTGATTTCTTTTAAGAATTTGTTGCCTTTCTACTATTATCGCAAAGCAGCATTTTGTTACAGACTGCCTAAAAATCACTTAATCTCAGGTGAACTCATCACTTGCCAAACTGTTGGAATGCTATTTGTTTTTTTACGTTGCACTGTTGAGTTAGTTATTTTTTTTGTTTTGTGTTGTGTTTTGTTTTTATTCTTTACTTGAGAGGGAGATCTGGAGTAGGGACATACACAAAAGTTATAAAACCCACCTCATTCCCATTTTTCTTTCTGCGTTATAAAAAAAGTTGTTCAAGTTGTGAAGCTCTAAAAAAAAAGGCATAAATGAAAGTAGCACCAGCAGACACTAGCTGTTCCTCAAAAGACTTTTAAAAGGAAGTGGTCATACACTGTCTAGGACTCACAGCAGATCAATATCTCAAGTAGTAGGGATAGGAAGGGAAAGTAAATTTATTTTTATATATAGCTACTTAATCACCAAAAATTCTATATGTGATGAGTCTAGTAGAAAGTATATTTCAAACTGCAGAAAAGCTTCTTTTATGCTAAGAGCTCAGTTTGTGCACTTTGTATTGCCTTCAGGGTTTATGATACTGTACAAGATTAGAAGTATAATTAAAGTGGGAAAGATCAGTGTTACTGGCCATATTTAAATATGAGTTATCTGGAAGTGCTTTGATGACTGCATCTTCTGTGGYACTCACAAGAGCTCTAAAACAAACAGAACACTGAATTATATACTATGTATTCATACAGAATGCAAGAAACTGTATGGAAAGAGCCCTTGCCCTTGAGAGTGCCCCAGGAAGAAGTGTGCAGTGGACCCATTACCTGTGCTAACAAATACCAGCACTTACATGCTAGAGATGTACAATGGAAGTCAGCTTTGCTCTTCAGAAACCATGGAACACAGATCACTGACAAAGGGACACCGTTCTGGACTTGACTATTTGAGCAAATCAAGATCTAATCCATCAAATACCTGTCTCCTTGTGCAATAAAAAAGCTCAGAAGAGAGAGGAGGCTGGTGTTTCTGCATGGTGCTCATTTTTAAAAACCTCTGCCTTGTTTTTAAGGCTTCATAAATGTGACAAAATAGGCTTTTCCATAAGTGGCCTTTATGAGAACATGAAAGATCATTCATGTTTCAAAAATGACAACAGGGTGATAATATACAAATTATGAGTCGCGTTTTAAGTGATTCAGTTAAAAGGCTTGGGCTTTGAGCGGGAATATTGGCAAGAAGGAAATTGGATGATGTTAGTTACTAGGCCAGTTTTGTGGATGTCCCTTCCCTCTACCCTCTCCAACCAGACAATTTTTAAAGCTGATGGGATTGTTGGTATAAAAGGGCATTTGGTGGTTTTACTTTTTTTTCCTTTTTTGTTATTTTTACAGACTAGGGAACAATTGCTGATATACATAGCATTAAAGTACTTACCACAGTACAATGGAAAATTGCATATGGGGCAGGATTGACCAATATCATAGTAATTGACTCGGCATCRCAATCCCGATTAGAATCAAAAATCATATGAGTTTATCAAATAAAGACTTCCAGTTTAAATTACATTGCTACTCAGAGGCATTACTCTTTCACAAATATTGGTCAATTCTCAGCATTATAAAACTTGAGGTTCACAGTTTTAGCCCAGTATTGGATAGAGAATTCTGATCTGAATTAGGAAAAAGTAAGTAAAATCCAAACATTAGAGAAACAAAGTGCAATATTAAATGTTTGCTTTATAGATTATATTCTATGGCTGTTTGTACTTTTTGTTTTGTTTTGTTTCGGTGCTGAATATGTCCTTGTAGACTTTTGTTTTAAGAAAACAATATGTGGAAAACAGTTTAATTTTTCCTATTGCTCTTCCTTGTGGAAAATAAACTTTTGTAAAAAAAAAAGGGCTTTAAATGTTATATTTATGCATAAAATAAAAAACCCACAAGTATTACATAATACAGGAACTTACTGCAGGAAAACATGTATTGCCTTCTCAAAAAATAGAGAAAAACTATTTCTAGAACTATACCACTGAGTACCACAGGACTCTAGTTTTGGGATCCTGTCTCCTTTATTTACATCACTGAGCTCATGGGGCAGGTCCCAGATAAGAAATGCCTTTTWAATACTCTGCATTGCATTACAGCAATAGTGACCCTATTTTGAGGTGTCTGCTTCTTTCCCTGAGGGGATGACACAAATTTTGGGGGGATGGRAGGAAGTTGGGGAGTGACTTCAAAAGTCTGGTTTGCAGGTGGAACTTTGACATGAAGTTATTAAGTCGGGGTGTAGAAGGAGCTCTTTGATGTTTGTTCCCTTAAAAGTAAGGAGAGGTTGAAATGTCCACCTGTGCCCTGYGCAGTGTTGTTGAGTCTCCCCAGCATGCCAGCAGCGGGGTGGTGCCACAGCATGTCCTATATGCCACTCGCGGGCAGAATGGATTGTCATGGTCCTTCGGGATCAGCAGGCAGTTTGTCCTGTGAAAAGATCAGGGACTTGAGTGGCAAGTGTGCCCTGCATGCTGCTGTTGGTATTTGGGATACTGGGCCACTGTGTTCCCACAGTGCTTTATCTTCAGTGATGCAGCTGCAAATGCGTGTGACACAAACATTGATCCAACACACTATGCAATACAAAAGGTAGGACTTCCCTCTCTGAAATAGAGCATTTCAGCTTGATTTTGAGTTTGGTTTTGGTGAAGAATGCAGACAGAGTGAATTCCCTTTATAAATATGCTTAGTAATAATTTTTGCCTAAGTTCAGGTTAAAACCAGTAAGAAAAACAAGGGTTGTTAGTTTGCTAATTGCTTGGAGAACTGTTAATGTTTGACCTCTGCTAGCAAAGAGGGACTGTTCAGCTTCTYACTAACTGCCCCACCTGCTAACTGACTGRGGAAGAGAGTCAGAAGRGTCAAGTGAAAARACTCATGGCTTGAGATRAAGACAGTTTAATAAAGCAAAAGCCACAGACACAAAGCAAACCGAGGAATTCATTCCCCRTTTCCAGTGGACAGTTGTGTTGAGCCATCTCTAGGAAAGCAGGACTCCATCATGCCTTAGTGGTGACTTCTGAAGACRAACTCCATCTCTGTCCTYCCACTTCCTTCTTCCCCAGCTCWGTATGCTGAGCATGACACCATATGTACTAGAATATCCCTGTGATAACTGGGGATCAGCTGCCTCAGCTGTGTCCCCTCCAAACTCCTTACCTACCCCCAACCCACTCACTGATGGGGTGATTCAAGAAGCAGAAAAGGCCTRGATGTCTTGTGAGCTCTATCCAGCTGTAAATGGAACATCTCTGTGTTGTCAGTGCTGCTTTTTGTGCTAATCTGAAACACATCCCCATAATCCCTACTGTGACAGAAATTAACTACCCCAGTCAAAACCAGAACAAGCTCCTTCATAGGTAAGTGACTATATATATAATATATATTTAATATCTGCACAACCCTTCCTAGAGATTTCTAGTGCTACRTGACAGAATTTAAATTAGCATCATTAAAGGGACACTTCTAGCAGTTTTGTGCAACATCTTGAAATCCTACATTTTAAGACCAGCACCTCTACCTAACAAACTTAGCTGTATTGTCAGTGTTATTAAAAATTTGGAAGTTACTGAAGTTTTATTATTTGAGACCTTGAGAGTTTTTTAATGCAGATGTTTATTTCTTTATATATAAATAGTTTAAATGCAAATATATAAATACGTAAAAAACTCCGTTACACCAGGATGTAAAACAAATGGCTCTTTCACATCAGCCATCCATTAAAGTGTAATGAGCAGCAGCAAGTTACAATTGCTTTTGCACTTGAGCTTTGAGAAACAATGCTGCAATATGGATCAAAATATTTTCTGAGAATTAGCTAGTTAAAACATATACCTAGTACTTTTTAACCCCTTGCTATATTTAAGCCTTCCCTTGTTTTACAGAAATGGACCACTATCATSTCAAGATCTTCATCTACCTCATGTTTCACAGCACAGCTACAAAGCCCGAAGTCCAGCTACTGCAGCAACAAAGGTCTCCAGATGTAGCTTGTGCAGATGGGCAGCAACCCAGCAATGCTTTTCTGCAGGAAAATGTCTTTGCCTGGGCAGATGCTCCTGATCTGAACCAATTCCTGTGACTAGGTACACAGCTATGGGCAACTCTTGCAGAGAGACTCTTGCAGATGCCCAGTGGAGACTTTCCATAGGCCACTACTACAGGAGAGTGGCTGTTCCTGAGGCCACAGAGGCCAATGTCCCACACGTTGTGGATTTTGAGTGGAGTCCCCATTCAGAAGTCCACAGACATGTTAGGACTTACCAGGATTTGCACTTTATGACCATTACTGTGGATTTTAGCTCCTGGATTTTGATGTTATTAGTGAAAGTCATTTGCAAAGGTGCTTTGTCAGGCACATGCTACGTTAACCTCCAGGTTATATCCTGGGAACAGGAGAAAAGTAGCTCCTGGAACTTCACCTGGATACAGCATGCTATTTTTAGAGCTGGATCTCCYTATCTCCTGACCTAGTGGATGTTAGGACAGAGAAGTAGCTTCTGAGTAGAGTCCAAGTGCTGCCATGAAATTCAAGCTGAACAGTGCACCTTTCACCTAGTACAGCTCTTAATGAGGGATTCAGAGTTCAGAAGGACACTGCCTGTTGAGTTTGCTACAGGCACCTTGCCTGAAATGTTTGTCATACTTGGATGAAAGACAATTACCTGGATCAGAGAAGGGGAGATAAAAATAAAAATTGAATTATTTAGATGTCTTTTAAGGGGGAGAGGAACATACAATTAAAAAAAATTAAAAACACATCCAGAAAGGCTGGCACTATGTGATAATTCTCCTATGTCTTAAACAGGAAAAGCTCAACTCTCTAAGAGAGAGCATTCCATCTAGCATGAGCAGCTCCCTGCATGATCTTCCTTCTGTTGGTGCACTTAGGGGAATAACCAAGCACACAATGTTTCCTCTTGCTTCCATACATCCGCTACCAAGAGTCTATTGCCTTCCATCCCGAGTCTCTCCAGGCTAAAGCATGCCTTTGACTCACCAACCCTCCACCAAATGCTTTGTAATGGGGAGCCCATGAAATGTTACTTGTTTACCAGTATAGTAAATGTTATTTCTAAAATGAACTGATGAATGTGATGCCATTCAATCTTTCTCAAAGGAGATATGATACTTTTGTTTTCAGCTAAATARTAGGTTGGAGTATAGGAGGAGGGGAAAAATTATTGCAAAACCTGGTTATTATTTATGTGGAAATGTGCAATTTCACAGAGCTAAAAAAGGCCTTGCTGTGATTGGACTGCCTTGAACTAAAATAAAACTCCCCACTGGAGATGGTCAGTATTCAAGGCAAAGCTGCCATTGTTGCCCATCAGCTAAGAAACAGAATTTAAGAATACTTTATCTAAAAGGAGTCAAGGGTTCAGCAGGTAATGACTTCTGATTAATAAATTGCTTTTTTATTATTTACACTCTCGCTTGGGGTGTCTACCCAAAGTCAATTGAAGTCTGTTGAAACCGGTCCATGTCTTCCGTAAGTAGCCCATTTTTCCTAGTTAAGAATTCCAAGAAAATAGATCTTGATAACAACTCCAGCTCTAATTAAAAAAATTATTCCAGTATTAAATATGCAATATAAACAAAGAGGAGCCTGCAGCAGTGTTTTACAGCTGTATAATTATCTCCTATAAATTAAACTAAATGGTCCCTTTCCCTATCATTTGACAGGATAAGACAGGAAAGGCAGTTTTACTGCTGCCCATTATTTTTTTAGTCTATCAACACTGTTTATGSAGACAGAGCTGCACACCTCTAAAGTAACAAAGTGATTCTTCAGTTGTACCATGTAAAACTGACCTCCCAGACAAAGCAAAAGAAGAAAATACCTGGCCTTTGCAGAAGTAGAACATTGTAAATTAAATAAACTTTAGAGACAGAAAACTTCTACTTTCTTTCCTGATTTTTCCCTCTTTTTGCCCTCAGTTCAAAGTAATTCAAAGGAATTAATAATGTCTTTATCAATTCTCTTAATTGCTGTCTTCCTCTTCCTATATTTTATTCAAGTATTTTAACGCTTCCAAATATCATACTTTCCTGTGCAGATAGCTTAGAACTTCTGTAACTTATAAAGCCTCATATAAACCTGTATTTCCTCAAAGAAAACCCATTTCATCCAACTTCTTTACCCAAAATGCCTTCCCAAAATAAGYTTGAAAATACACTATAGTCTTTCTCCCCCAATAATATTTTATGGAACAAAAACCTAGGAGTACTGACTAGATAGGCTTTTGAATGCCATGTATTAAGCTCACTTTTTATTAATAGTATGAAGTACTAAATTAGCAGTTGCAATATGGGAACTATTTCAAGGTATTTCAGCATTATTATGGTGAATTATCTCACAATGAATGCAAATTGACTTACCTTGAAGGTGATTTTTTCACAGGTTGGAAGCATTCAGGGGAACCACTGATATTAGAGTACACTGCAGTGAACTTATATCTTTTTACCTGGGAGATAACAGATCCTACCTCTGTCTCAGAATTACCCCTCCACCCCCCAAAAAACCCAAAAAACCAAAGTACCACAAACCACAAGCAAATTAAGCTTTAAAAAGGTTTATAAGCGGCATTTTCATGTAGCTAATGTAGGGAAACACTGTTCTAATGAAGGCTATACTACCCTACACTTGTGCTTATAATTTTCTTTGCTTCCCATATGCAATTAGAAAGTAATTTTAAATTACATTAATTTATTTGGCATATATTTGGTACTTTTCTATGACTTTGCACAACCGAATGCTAACTAGTTTTCTGGCACAACGAGAAGAAACAAGAAATATTACACTTGAGAGCATGGTTAGGGTTGAAACAGAGTACAAGCAGCATGTTTTATTTGCTACTGCAAAAGGCAAGCTTTGCTGTGCTAAACATTATTCTCTTGGCAACTAGTTGATAAATACAAAATACTCCAACAAATCATTCTTYTACCCTTTGCTCAAGGGTAAGAGCAGACCTGAAAGGGATTAAAAGTTGCTATTATTACAATTAAGGAGCAGTGCAGGGGGAAGGAAGAAACACAAATTTTGCAACTGGCCCCTCCACCCAGAGTGTCCCAGCAGCCACCAAGAGAGAAGCCAGACATCTCACCTCTGACGAACACACAGATATTTTTAGCTCGGTCATGCAATCTGCAATTTTTAAGTGCATTGCAACAGGAAAGTCCCTTGCTGAAAGCAGTGAGAAGCCCTTCAGGAACCTCTGACAGAGCAAATTCCCCATCAACATGCACCTACCTCCATCACCTGTGTGAGTCCATAGGGATAGCATGCACAGCCCCAAACACAGGCAGACATGGACAAAGGGGACAGCGGGTAAGGAACAGCTTTGATTTATGTGATCCAGAGATCTGTTGACTGATTACACAAAACAGAGATCTGTCCGGTTCAGACAAGGACAGTTTAGACTTGGACGTGCTGTTTTGTTTTCCAGCTTTATAAGAAGATGTTCTTTTTCTGCAGTCCATAGATCTTTCTAAACATGGTGACAGTTTTAAGAAGGGGTTTCAAAATGCTGTTACTGGATTATTCTGTGGTGCTCTGAATTGTACCCAGGAACTGAACCAAACACTTTTCTCCAGCCCTCTTGCAGGGCAAGTTGTTGACAGGAGGAGCAAGCACTCTTGTGACCTTTAAAAGGTTTCGCATTCATAAATTGCAACTCAGACCCCCAAGAAGCCTTAAGGCTGGTGTTGTTACAAGAAGACAAAGAGTGGAAAAAACCTAAGAGCAGTGGAGCATGCTGAAAACCAAAAGCTACTGGGATTTGTCAGTGGAAACAGTGTGTGCCATGGACATAGCCAGCACGACATAGCAAGAAAACTTGTCATGGTGCCTCTATTTAATTTCCTCAGAGGCAACGGGTGCCATCTGTTTGCTTTAAGTTTAGTCCTACGTCACTCAGCAACGTTTGAACATCGTGGGTGAGCAAAGAACACAGTGAGCAATGTAAACATGGGCAACCACCTTAATAGGGGTGCTGTGGGAACACTGGGTCTCATCAGCAGGATCCAGGCACCGTCCCCTCCAAACAGGGATAGCGAAAGTGCAGCCTCATCCCTAGCAAGGGCTGTCCGACTCTCAGCTGCTGGGAAAATCAGTCCCTTGGCTCCTGGTCCAGTCCCTTGGCTCCTGTCTCTAAAAGGTGCTGCTGACAACAGGCTGGCTGTCTGGGGCGGGGAGAAGAGACCGTGTCACCATGTTCCCGGCGAGGGTCAGATCCGTCCACACATGCACGGGGTTTATATTCTTGGCTTCTCCTCTAGAATTCACAGCTGACACTAGTTATTTCTAGGAGTTGTTTCTCTCCAAAAGGAAAAAGCAAGGGTGGGGGAAGAAGATGGTTGCAATTATTTAAATAAATAGCATATAAGCAATTGGTCTTATTAAAGAAATTGAAATAATAAGCTCAGCCTGTTCACATCTTGTGTGCTTATATGGATTATGACTAGCTCAGTTCTGTACAATTAATTTCATGAACGTACAATTTGCTTCTACACGATAGTACATACGCCTAACTTTTTCTTTCTTTTTTCTTGGTTTGTTTTTTTGGTTTAGTTTTTTCTTTTGTTTGTTTTTTGCTTGCTTTTTGTTTTGAGGGGCTTATATTACATAAACACAGTACATAGAAAAGGCAAAAATGATCATCAAAAGTAGGATTTGTGGCTCACTGACTATGTTTACTGAGTTAAAAGGATGAAATTTCTTCCATTCTGTTGATTTCCTTGTAGTTCACAGATTTTAATTACTTTTGGCTCTTTAACTGGGTTCATCTAGCTCTGATTCATGACTGCTGCATCACTAAACCTGCAGAAAAAGAAATTTTCAACCTTCCCAGCCACCTTCCTTTCATGGAAAAAAACAAATMGAGGAGTACTTGTCTCAAACCACACAAGGTCAACACAAACAAAGATAAGCAGAAAAAGGCAGTTCTGGGGGAATGACTGGACACAGATCTGTGGAGAACATTGCGTTTTCCTCTTCACCAACATCTAAACAGTCACTGGCGATTTGCCTAGATATTTTGGATGTTACATGTCTGTCAAATAAATCAAAGATCCAGATGTAGGATCTGGCARTGATGACACTCTGCTAGTGTCTTTCAACCCTTCAGCTTGTGATTAGGATACAGAGAAGCATAAATATAATGGTTTTTAATCGGGTATGTTTTGTTGGGTACTGTTTTATTTATTTGAAAATTGACATATATTTCTTTCAGTTCATCAAAATGGTATCTCAAAAACTTCTTTTCTTTTAATTCTTTTTAGAAGAAAGTTTCTAAGAGGAAATTTCTCTCTTAAATCATGGAGAAAAGTAATTCTGTTGTGGCATCAGCCTTCCCAGTGTCATTTCCATAGAACAAGGAGGAAATTGCTAAAAGGTTTACATGAATGCAGGTTATGAAATTTAAACTCTTACTTCTGAAGTGAAAGAAATGAAGCATCCTATAGGGTAGGTACACTGTAAATATTAARGGACACAGCTCATCTCATGCACCTTCCTAAAGACAAATTATCTGGGTGCATTCTTGTGTTTCGCTTCATGATTTCTTTAGCYCGMGTCTTAGAGTTCTGCAACCAAAACTACAGAATGCTCCACARGGTTTACATCTWCACAGACCCAGCACGGTACAACCAGTGCACCCACAACTGCTCTGCATGTCTAATAGATGGCAGGCTGACAGCACACTGGTTATGTCATTGAGCCCACAGATGCATTTTGCACAGACTCTGACAAGTTCAGGGGAACTTCTTTAGTTCATTAGTAACATATTAGGTAACATTAAGACAATTTGGTTTTTTACAGTAAAATATGCTTTGCAATTACTGAAAAATATACTATATGCAGTTTTGCCCCGTAAGTCCCTGTGTGTTCCAGAAAGCTAAAAGTCTTGCCAGACGGCCTGTGCTCAGTTTTCTGACAGCTACATCGTCTCCTAATAGACCCTGCTCTAATTTCCATTGCTCTCTAAAGCAACARATGCTCTCACCAGTGAGCTATTTGTCCTGTCACTCTGGAAGGGCACCAGTGGTGTCCACCATCCCCAGCTTAGCATTTGGATAGAGCAAAGTAGGTCATTTAATGCAGCTGAGGCATAGGCAACACTGAGGACTGCAGCTTGAAGATGCTTTATCTGAACCCCCATTTTCCTGCAAGCCTCAGACACTGCTGTGCACAGAAACACTCCTCCTATATTCAYTTAAGAGGAGGCTGCTGGAGCCAGGAAAGCAAGTATTCAGTATGCCCTGTTCTCATGTAACTTGTTTCCTCAAAGTGCYGCAGTTTCCTTTTGAGTTACCTAAAACAGTAGTCACARAACAGACAAGTAAATTTTACAATTTGCGAGGATATTATGTGTMTAATACAATGTTTTGCTGCCTTTGTCTTTGGAGCCATGAGTGGAGTGTGTACTGCCCATGTATGAAAGAGAGAGACAGACATTCCAGGGCTCCATCCYAATACCTCTTATGTGCATGAGGAAAGTTTAGCTATGGTTAACTCTTACAACAAATAYGACTTCAACTTTTTAACTTAACAAAAACTATAGTTGCAGCCTTCCCTTCAGTAGGGACACATTGGTGCCCATCTTTTCCTTTGATTTATTCTTGGGCTAAAGGAGAACTTGTAATAATTAAGCAATATTTATGCTATCCACTGGAAACAACAAAAAAAAAAAATTGCCAAAGAAAGTCTCTCTTACTGAGAGTATTCTGTGTGCATCGAGAGTATTTGTGTGCATGCACAAATAGCCACAAGTTAGAACTCAAAATCTATAATTTGCTCTCTGAGTTTACTTCTGGTGGCCAGAGTCTTTGAAGAATACATTTTAAAGCAACACTTATAGTCAGCTGCAGCTAAAATGTCATTATCCAATCCAACTGCTGCAGCCATAAGCTACATCAAACAGCTACCCAAAGTTTCACTTTAAACATTTCCTAAGCATACATTTTTGCTTGAGAATCCAGAGTAATTCTTCTTCCATTAGAAGAGTCTCTTAGTCTCTTTCTGACATGCAGGAGACTTAGTATTTGAAAACCATCTTGGTGATCTTGTTTTTCACTTCATAATGATATACTAAGAATTTTGAAGAACACTTTCTCACCTTCACCTTCTCTACTTTTATCACTATGATCTCAGTAGTCTTCAGGGTTCCAAAGCTGTGCAAGCTTTAAATAGCGATATATTCCACATACTTTCCATTTCCCACATCTTATAGCATGAACATAAAGTGTTAAGTAGTCTCAGATAATTCTGGATTTGAATAACATTTCATGTGAATGAAGCACACAAGGAGCACTTTGGAAGCAATTCTTTGCTAGGTAGAGCTACCCAAATGATCTCCTTCAATATAGTTTTTCAAGTATTTTTTTTAAATAATGGAAGACCAAGCAATTGCTATAACCAGCAACACATTCCAGCTATTCTAGCTTAAAGCACTACGTCAAGTAACTTGACAGGAAAAAACTTAGGATTTCATTTTAAGATGACAAAACAAGATGTTTTTCAAGCAAATAAAAAAAGCCATCAACAATTTATTTTCTGTATTTAAAATGTTTTGCTTATTCTTCCATTTAAGAGTACTACAAATAACCCATCTGAAGGCTTAAAAACTAAAATTTATTTCTTTACAAAATAAATTTGTTCTACACTTTATTTTACGTAGAAGTATATTTTTAAAACATGCATTGAAGCTAATATGGTAGAACATAGGATGTAGATTAAAATACTGGATGTTAAATTTCCTAGTTTCCTGGGTTTATGTATATACATGTCACTTTGGATAAACATTGAAAGCAGAACCAGTGGATTCATCTATTATTGCAGAGGTTCTTATAGCTATTAACCACTTCAACTTCTTTGGTGTGTGTAAAGGAAATTTTGGAGGTAAACTAGACAGATTGACATTTTCCTTTATTTTATTACATGCTCTCTAATGTTATGACCAGTATGGGTAATTTTTGCTTAATAAATTGCAAAGCAAACCTGCACGTATGTTTTCTCACTTCTTTTTTCCTTCACATGTATTCAATCCATACGTTTGAAAAGTTTCAAAAAGCTGCATAATTAAAATAATAGCTTTGATGAGTTTAATTTAGAAATAAGGAAATACATTGGAAAACAAAAAAATGCATTAAAAATATTAAGCCTTGTAAATGGTACAAGCCTATTTTTGTTCTATGAAGTATTCTATCTGGGAAAACACTTCGACTGTAGGAGCAGGAACACAGCTGGTGTGTGCATACCAGAACATACAACTGCTGCTGCGGTGAAAATATTGTGTTTATTGTTGAAGACTGGGGAAATGCCAGGACATCTCTGGATCTAAATCCAGCAAAACTTGCTCTGGCAGGAGCTCCCCTGCAGCCCGGGTCCAGCTCTCCAGCTACTCTGACAAGTTTTGTTCCTAGCCTGCTGTAAACAGGAAATCAGAGTGGAGAAGCCAGGAAAGAAGTACGAAAAACCCTTCTGCATGTGTTGTGTAATGAGGTTGAACAGAGGGCTTACTGAACAGAAGCTGAGCAGTGTTTATGTAACCAATGCTGGGTTTCCCTTCCCAAGCCCCATCCCCCACCTTACTATTATTATTGTTGATAATATTATTATTGTTGATAATAATAATTAATAATAATAAATAATWRATAATTAACAAATAAAAAATATTTTATTGTTTTTCTGATTCTTCTTGTGTCGGCCCTGACATAACCCTTCACTGCCTTGGTGATTGAGARCAGCTGTTTATAGCAATTGACTTGATATCACACAAGACTGAGCTTCCCACAACTCCTCAGCAACACCAGCACAGAGCAACAACATTTTAAAAACAATGTCACTGCCGTTAAGCAGGAGCTCCTCTTTCTTGGGCTGTACTGTGTTTTTTTAAGGAGAAGCAGCAGGACAAAACAAATGTGATTGCAACAGGGCACTGTACAAGCACAGGGCAAAGAATTCATTCTCATACCCTCCTGAGCCTTCAAAGATGATAAGACTGATCTTATTCTTACCTTGCAGTTTGTGAGGAAGTGTTCCACCACAAACTCATTCTACTGCCTGGAGGAGAAATCAGAAACAGTTAGTTGCTGTAACTCCTAATAGTCTGCCASGTAAAGAGGTCAGTGCTCCAGACAYGACYGGGCTGCTGATGGGAGCAGGGTGGCACCAGCTCCAGGCTGGACTTTGCTGCTTAATCAAGCACAGCAGAAGAGACAACTTCTCAGCTGGAATAGAGGTGTGGGGACTTTTTGYCTTAGGTACAGATACACCTTACACAATCCATACTCTCCTAAAAATAGTTAAAAGTTAATGGAAACAAAAGAAAGCAAAACAAAACAGAAGAAAAAGCACCCTAAAATTAAATAAAAAATCCAAAACCAACCAACCAACCAGAGAAAAGAACCCAAACCTGAAAAACAAAATATATAAAGTTCTAATTTTTATTACTGCCTTGCTATCAGAGCACAGAACACTATTCTGAGATTTTTGATTGCATTCATATCTGAACACTGAACACSTCTTTCCTCAAGTCAATTGATAACAAGAGAATCTCCACTGAAATAAAAAATGAGTGAGTGGGTAATACATTGCTGAGGAAAATGTAGTTGGAATGAACTCTGATATCACAAGCCTGATATTTACACTGATAGGCACATGCATACACATCATCTTCAAATTTATTCCTTTTGAGAAAGTCCTCTTCTAGTAATTATATCTTTGAATGGCTACAGTTGAAAATACTGATTTTTTAAAACAAGAAAATAAAGGAAGCTGGTCGAGCCTTATCTTGTTTTCTTAGATTATATTTTGTCACCTTTTACTGTTACCTTCAGTTCCAAAKAAAATAAAACAGTAATTGCATTCTCACCAGTGTTGATTTTCTCAGAAAATAGTGGCAATTTGCAAATAATTCATATTTGCTTGTTTTTCTTCTCCTAAGAAACCTAATCCAGTTTTCTCTTTCAACTGCCCCTAAACCAGGCTTTGCTCATTTTATGCAGAAAATAGAGGTGGTCTGTGCTAGCAGCTTCAGCCTGAGTCCTTAGCAATACCAACTGAGTTTTAATTAGTATAAAAAAAATTTTGTCTCTTCATTCCAAATGACTTTGGTGGTTCATCAGCATCCTTCACTGAGATGATTTACAAACACCTGGGGACAATGCCACTATAGCTGCCCAGAGCTGGGTCATCCACCAGCTATCTCTTTCTGATGAGGCCCAATTTATTCCTAAGAGAAGTCTTCCTACCTGTGAAAAACTCAAATATAAGTAAGATTTGTGTCCTTCCCAGCACTCCTACCAATTTTTATCTGACAGTGTGCATCAAGCTCCCCTTTCCTTCCAATGCTTCTCTAATCCTTGTGTTACACCAGTGCATGGCGAAAAATGCAACAGACCACATAACTCACTTTTTGATGAAGAAAGCTATGAAGGAGACTAAAGGGATAAAGAGGACCAATAGAATGCACCAGACAAGTTTTCAGCTCTGTGGTGGTGGRGGCACCACATAGTTTTCAGCTATGTGTTAACCCTGCGCCAGGGTCTCCCACTGGGAGGTTATTCCTCTTTCTCTGTCAAGTGGTGCCCAAGGGTGTGATTTCATCATGTGCTTTCTAGTACTTCCAGAAAACCTCCAGTCCCTGGAATGAGGCAACATAACTCTCACAGTAGTTTTGGAATTTTGTCTGCATTAACTTTCTAACCACCTTGTTTTGTGAGAAAAGTTTGAAATCTAGAAACTAAAAAAACTTAAGTTCCAAAGAAARGACAAAAAAATATCATCAGCTACACCCTGAAATGTGTTTGGAATCTTACCAAAATTGTACTTAGCTCATTGCTTTCCAAGAAACTCATGTCCTATGCAGCGTCAGCAAGTACATTCTGATCTTTCTTTTTGACCTACATGTTCCTGGCTCTGCCCTGTCCCAGTCCAGCAAGACCATGTTCTTSTACAAATTCAGGAGATGCAGCTGGGAGAAAAAAATTCATTAATCTGCCCTATCATGAGCTCATCATTAAGGCTGTGAAACTTGCATAGTTGTCATTAATTTTCTCAACTTGTTAGTTGTCATTAATTTTCCCAGATGATGGGCAAAAATGGTGTAGCATATGCTGGTCTTACCTTCATATGCTGATGAATCTCCAATTCCACTTCTAGAAAGGAAAATGGGGAAAGTAATACACTTCCTAAACTCGCAGTTTATGAACATTTTCTCTTGGATATTCACAACAWATATTATCTTTCCTTTCATCCTCCTGTTTGTCTTTGCTTATGTCGTAAATAACCTTGCAAGCAATAAAATTCCTTATCTCTTAGGTAAATAAATCTTAGCCTATTATATAACCTTCATAGGAGGATTTTTCTTTTAAAGGTAACACAAATGCAAAACCAGACATTCATTTGTGTAGAAGTATCTGTAGATTCATAATTTCATACCCCCTCTTTTTTTGATGCCAACCAAAAAAAAGTAAGGATGTTCATGGTCAGYGACTCCAGCATGGTTTCTGATGTTGGGCATGTTGTTCCTTTGTCCCAATCATATTCTGAACCATATGGAGAAGGGGAAATATATTTGAAGCACAAGATCAATRTGCAGCAAATGAACAAAGAAAAGGTGTGGAGAACACGTGACAGTTAATTTATTTTGGATCTGTTCTCATGGTAAGGGAAGACATGATGCGGAGTTCAGAGAGCTGAGCACAAAACACTGCAGGTGAGGAGATGCAGAGCAGAAGGCAGAAATGATGGGACAGGGACAGAAATGAGTCCTCCAAGATGTTTTCTTCATCTTTATATGTATTACCTTGTGAGCAGACAACCTGGTTTCAGTTTTCTTGTCCCTCTGTTCATGAAAGCYCTCATGAAGGCATTCAGTAATTATAAGGCAGAATAAAACCTGAGCTAAAACATCAGGATTTGGCCCTAGCTCTTAARACGGCAATTTAAAAGAACATGTCATTACCACCCAAAGAATTTGTCAGTACCATCCCAATATTAGTATTACAAACTGCACAACTAATTATCCCAGTACACRAATGAGGAAGTAAAATAACCATAAGCCAGTTCCCTTTTGTATTACTCAGCAAATGAGAAAGACTTGGAAATTGAAGAAACAATACAGAGAAAGTGGAGGAGAAAGTTTTCTTTAACTTGGAGGAAAGTAAGACAGTTATCTGCAGCTATTTACTGTGTAAAAAGCTTCAGATAGTAAGTTTTAAAAACATAAGGTGTACAATCCATAAACAGAGGGGAAAAATTGAACAAAAAAAGGTCTTTAGTTTATGTTTTTAAAAAGCCACTCAATGGCTAACAAAGAATTCTTATGAGAGAAAATTCACACACAAGAGAAAAATGTTTAAAAATGTGTGATATGTGAAACCTACACTCTAATAGCAATTTTGCATTACATGGACTCATACATGCTGTGGAATATACTGTAGTTAGTTCTCAAAGATGCTGAGAGGGTGAGAATACTTAAAGTACCTTAAAAAACAATGACTGTACTATTCATCTCCCAAAAAACACATATGAATGGAAATGGAGAAATCCTAAAATTAGCCAGTAAATCTGAATCTTATTATTTACTGATCTATGTGCTATAGCTAATGAATAGTCTGGAACAACATTTAATTTCATCTTACCTTATGTTACAAAAATSTAACCACTACTACCAACACAAATCTTCAATCAGCAACTTTCTCAGCTGAAGAATTATTCCTATATTAGCATGAAATAATTCATACTTCATTATTCTTCTCTCACTTTCATTACTATCCCAGGCCCTCACAGAGTAATGTACAAAATATATGTACAAAATATACAAAAAATAAACAAGGGAAATTACCTGTAACTCAAAAACTTCTCAAAACTTAAAAAAAACCCCCTATTTTTACATACCCAATGTCTTAGATAAGGCATTAGAAGTGCCATAATGTGGTACTGTTCTCTCTTGARCAGTATATCAGGGATGGACAGAAAAATGAAAGACATGGACAAAAAGCTTTGCAAGAAATCCCTGTTCATCACTGACTCAGGTTCATGGTGTGACCTATCCTCCCTTAAAAAAACAGCTCTGGATTTTAGGAATTTGGACATACATCTGCAAACCTTGAGAGGTCATTTCATTTCCCTTAAAATAAACTTTATTGTAAATCAATTATTTCCTTTCTATGATAGCTGGCATGAATGACAAAACAGACCAATTCTACCTGCAGACCTACTAATACTCTTTGAGGGCCTGACACACCTTAGAATGGGAGAACACAAAGTTAGGATACAAGAACAGCACCAAACATAGTCAGCCAGTTTTCTGACAAGCAGACTTTTCCACCCTTGTCATCTGCTGTGATTTAATTGTTACTTCGAAGGGAGAGATCATCTAGTGAATGAATCATCAGGGTATATCCTGTAGCAATTTTGTTTTCTCTACTGGTYTTCCAAAGACAAACGACAAGTCTCAACCTCTTCAAGTCAGAGGGATCCAGAGGGACACACTGCCAGAAGSAGATGAGTAAAGGGATGAAAAGACAAAGGCCATACATGATACCATTTACGTTTTCGAGCCTTGACTATATGTAATCAGACAGATATCTTCACACAATCACAGTCACACAGCAGTCAATGAGGTTATTAATGGAAATAAAGTGACTCTTGTTTAATAGAAAASAGAATCCTTGGTAAAAGGCATCTTTATAAATAGAGAAGTGTGTTAGCTACATGAGCTACTCAAGTAGAAGGTTCCTGTTTCCTTTCAGTTATTCAGTTCRTTTTTGYCTCTATGTAGACAATTAAAATATARCTGAATGCATTTACATGAAATAAAAAAATAACACAACTTTAGTCCAATCATAATAACTTCAATTGCACTGTCAATCTAAGCACAGCATTTTGAAAGAACTATCATGATCAGATCCTTCTACCTTATTAATGGAAAATTATTTCTAAAAGCCAGAAAAAAATKACACATCCAAGATTTTCAAATGAGAACATACTTGCTGAAGATCTGAGGTGCATGGCCATGCCTTATTTTCCCTTACAGATTTAAGACTAGAAGTCCCAGAAAAGAAGAAAGATTTTGCTTTCCTCATCCCAAATAAAATTTCTACCAGTAAAAGAAAAAACAGGAAAAAAAAACCCAAAAAAACCCCCAAAAAACCAAACCCACATGAGAAGCTGCATGTCCACATAAAAGTGTGGTAGGTTCTAAGTCAGTCACATTAAAACTTTTTTGCCCTTGAATTCTTGTTACCAATAAAATTAAGCATCTAACCTTTGTAGCATGTAAGTTCAATTTGTCAACCTTTTCAAAATATATCACAGCCTTGTGAGAAGATCTGCCAGTGCTTGGGATCAGTCAGATCTGCTCCAAAACTAATTGACAAACTGTGTTCATTTTCTGAAGACAACATTGACAAAAATATTCTGGTAATCCAGAAGTATGCCTTTTGGCAGACAAATTAAACAACACTGTCTTTATTTTTATATGGTATCAGCATGAGCAGATAATTTTCTTGATGTATAGGCTTCATAATAAAGTTAGTATAACTCTTTCTTTTATAGTGCAGCATAGTACATACCTGTCAATCAAGAAAATTCAAATACTTTAAAACAGTTTAAAATGCACATATCTTTACGGATATATATGCACTAATAATATATATGCAAAAAATATAATAAGAAGTACATACTACACATACATATATATGTCTCTGCATTTAAAACAAAAAGCTAGAAAAGTGTGTTTTACATAATATTCAGTTTTRTATCAGAAACAGCAAATGTTATGTGCACCTAAGGAATAAAGAACTATTTCATTATAAGAAAGAGTTATCAGCAAGATTTCTGTTGTTCAAACATACTCATGAACAACTTAGATAAAAGAATTTATGGTGGTATAACAGCAACCTCTGATGACACAAAACTACTTGGAAGAGTCAGAATAAAGCCAATTATGAAGCCACATTAACAAAATTCCACATTAGATTCAATATGATAAATGTACCTCTGACACTCAGAAAATTATCCCTATTTCACACACTAAGCCATCTATATAGATCTTCCTTTTTATGCTTGTGGGTAGCTTTCCAAAGACATCAGGTAAGACCCCCAGGCASTGTAATCTCCAGAAGTCTTGAAATGTGGGAGCATTTGGGGGCTCTCCAACATGGGAAGCATATGGGGAGCAAAAAGAGGTTGTCTTTTTACAAGATATAAGAGACATTACAAGACATACATATTTCAAATCACTAATGATCATTATTTTCTCAAGGATCCTGTGATCATTTATGATCACTTGCACACTCCCTTCACATCCCTCRTACTTAATGGTTAATAATTTTTTCCATTCTTAGACTCTTTCTAAAATGTCAGCTTTCTCACACTCATGATGATATCTTCAGATGTTATGAAACCTCCGGAGGCTGAGAGAAAAGCCAATGATGCAACCTCCCCCTGCCAAATGAGATTTCACAATTTGTTCTTCAATGTTTGCTTTGACTTCAAAAATATATACTGCATATTTCTGCATCCACATTAAGTGGAACTTAGCACTACTGAGAACTTAGTTACAAAGCCTAAGGAAATATTCTCTGAAGGGTGGAGAATTTTGTTGAGCCTCTGCCAGCTGCTCTCCATTTTCTTTCATCCTGTGTTTATCCTTGATAGAGATATTCACTCGAACACCCAAACAACCAGTACTGCAATTTCTAGCCCACAGAGGAATAACAGCCCTCTGATCCTGAACTCATTCCTCTGCAGTCCTGGTGAGGGTAATAAACCAAACAGACACTGGGGAAAGAGTGCAGAGGGTGGCGYTTACAAGCAAGGAAGCAACTATCATCTTTTTCCAGCTCTCAGTCCGTGCACATACACAAATGAAGATGGAATGTTCACCCACCTAAATCTAGGTGTTAACACTACATAGCACCAATTTAATCATACTTTCATCCTGTTTTCTCAGTAGGTTTCTCCTGTTTGTCAGTCCCTTGTAGTTCATTCGGAAGCCAAAATACCTGGAGAGCACAGTGGATCCGTGACTAAGTAGAAACTGATACTCAGAGTTGAAGGAAAATTCTCTCCTTGTCCCTGAAAGAGGATGGCTACATTCCAAGGACATGACACACGTCATGGTTGCAACACCTACCCACAACTCCATTGCTGGTTCCTAAAGGGAACACCCAAATAAGACACCCTGAACTCTCACAAAACAAAATGAGCTATAGCCTCACAAGACACTTCCTAGGCCAAAACTTTGTGATGATGTCATGCAGCTGTGATATAAAACATTACTAAAGCTGTACTTTCCATAAGAGGGTGGTTCTTCAAGGATGAAACATATATGAATATTTATACTGATTAATTAACATTTGAATGGTCACTGAATGTTCTGTTTTAATGATGCYCTTCCTGAAAGTTAGATATTTTGTCAGCTATTTCATCTAAAACCTGCTGTCTTCATTGGTCTTTATGGACTGTTCAGACTCTCAAAGACATTACTTTTTTTCCCATAGTGGTATAAAGACATTAGGAAATTTTTCAGCCTAAGATAAGTTATCTACGTAGCTACCAGTTCAACCAAGAAACCAAAGAGAATTCTAAGGGGAAGCAGTTTTTTCTACCGCATTCATTAGCCCCTGGTCTTAAGGCTATGAACTTTTCCAAAAATTAAAAAGATACCAAGACTAAGATTACTCAGTTTAAAAGGGGTCTCTAATAGGTACTGCACAAGAGAAGGTTTCTAGTAATAAAATATAAATAGTCATATAAACATGAATCATATAGCTTGGAAAGGGCCTCTGCAGGTCCCAAGATAAATTCTGTTCCCCSACTGTCAATAGATTTACATGGGTACTCTTCCCTGTTTATACAGCATTTGATAACTGCTCCTTTGGTCTGTAGCCACCCCTTAGTATTGCCAGTAACAAACGTGCCATTAACTTCTCCAAAAGCAAGAYTGGGTTATGAAAACAAGTCCTTGATATGTCTGTACCTGATTTACCTATTGATGTAACAGCCAAGCCAAAGGCTGTAACATTGAATTCTCACTCAAAGATTCATATTATGGTGTTTTATTTCCTCAACAGAAACCATGGAYATGGCAAGAAATGTTCTTGTTTCATAATATGGAGATTTCAATGATAAAAAAGCTATTGTGTAAAAACAAAGGACTTGTACATATCACAGCACACACTGGGAATCTGATTTGTTAGGCAGTCCAATTATTGAGTTTGGTCTCCTACAGTGAATTTACATTTGACCTCCCCAGAGAGAGGACGTTAACATCTGTTCCAGCTCTTTCATTTGTTGAGTAATTTCTTTCTTATAAATTTAGAAATGTTATGGTTGAAGTACATTTTGCATTAGATACAGATCAAAGAAATAGATTTTGCAAAATAAAAGACTTGTGGACATGTGGGTGCTTATTCAAAGTTTTTGTATAATAAGCAAATATCACTGTATAGAAGGCCCTCTGTCTTAACCCATCATTCTCCAGACTGAAAGTAACATTTTYCCTTACTTCTGTAAAACTTGGTTCCTTAATTTCCAATTCTGTACAAGTCAAGGCTCTTCAGCTTCTCCACTCAGCTCAAATAAGACACCAGAAGACTTTGAATGACATTTAATTCATGCTAGAAGTTACTTYTCTCATGACAACTCGTTTAATGCAGCCCACCCAAAACCCAGACRGTAACAGGTTTCAATTACTGTTGACATGAGTTGGATATGAAACAGAGGTGGAAAGTCTAATGTAAATGTGAGGATGGGGTCGCCTGAAATAGAGTTCARTATTTACTGTAGGATGTATTCTTTAGTAGCGAAGTTTTCCTGTTACACTCCCAACATTATTACAAATTCTTACTCATGGAATATATAGGATCATCTCTATACTAGTTTTAAGATACTGTATGGCACTCATTTCTGCCTGATCTATTCAGCTAGCCCAGCACTTCRATTACAATGAATTTTGAGGTTTTTTCTTTATGTTTAATCAAGGTTTCTCCTGTTGTTTCTGAGAKGACTTGCCACTTTTTTGTCAGCAGGAGTTTATAATGTTTCTCCCTCCCATAATCTTGTCAATTATTACTCCAGTCCTTACATTTACTACCTGATCAAGGAAATCCCATGGGGCTGTAAGGTTCAACTTTTATCTTGTTGTGTGTCCATTTTCAGCTGTGGTGCACATTGTTTTAGCTATTTCCACAGAAGATCCTAAATGTTTTCCTAATTTTATCATAGATGACAATAYACAGTTGCACATACCAGGTACAATAAAGCTATATCTGTAACTTAGTTCATTCACTTTATATCAAAAAGAATATTAACTTTATTGTGTCTCCATTCAAAGTTTGTCTGCCAAACATATTTCMAAAATAATTGCAGACATAATAATTTTCCAGGTGAAATAACTGCAATACAGCAAAATGTTGCATGAAAATTCAATTTACCAGCAAATCCAATTGTTAGTTATCTTTCACTTCCTCAGTTTGCATTCACTCAGATACAGTCATGACGGAAAAAAAACCAAACCAAACCAAACCAAAAAAAAAAAAAAAAAAAAAGCAAACAAAACCCTCCAAAACAAAACCACAGACAAACCCTAACAAAACAAAAAAACCCACATCAAGCCAGGAACAACTGGTCAGAAACTACCTGATTTCCAGTATTTCAGAGTTTGAGGGTTTTGTATTTTTGGAATTTTTGCTTATTCAAAGCTCTTTGTCTATAGATAGCTTGTTCTCTCCATGGATTCTTTCTCCTGTTCCACCCAGCCCCTTGACCCTTAAGGATGAAGATGCTTTTGGGTCTCCAGGATCTTCTCCCAGCTAAGAAAATTGACTTCTCCAGGTCAGCTTCSTGGTGTTGATGACTGAGCTTGCAAGGTCTTGTTCTCAGCCAYAAGATATTACTCCTTTTGACTGTTACACAACTGCTTATGAATGTCACATGTACTCAGTTTTGAAGTTTCAAGAAAAATAGAAGGGCAAAGCTCTACTGCTACCATTGGGGAAAACAGAGACACAGCAGGGTGGAGAGTTTACTGGAATGTGATCATCAGAACTTCAAACTTTAGCAGCCTTTGACTTTTTTCCAATGAAATTATTCCATTTCAGCTCTGTCTAACTCTCCAATATACTTCTGAAAGCATTAACATCCTGTGACAGGGAAGGGAGAAAGAAAGAAATGTGAGACRGTGGTAAGGAGTGGAGGCATAAGGGTTAAAGGGAAAACAGCAAAAGCAGGGAAATATATAAAAGTCTGGAGTGGTAGAAAGGAAAATCATAGAGAAAGACTTGTCATTGTACAAGTGAAAAATGTAGATTAAAATTTTGGAAGAAATATGAGATTTGCTGTTGGAATTCAGGGTAAGTAGCAARTGGCACACAAAGAGGCTGGGAGGGGAAAAGGAGAGGAATGCAAGAAGCAGCCTTGTTATGCAGGATGAGTTTATGCCATAGAAATAGTAGCAATAGTATAACTCCAGTGCRTGAGTTATACTGCAAGGGTTTCTGAAAAAAAATGACAAGGTGACTTTGAGAAAAAWATTAGGTTCTTTCCATTTGGTATACATCTTGGTAAATTTTACTGCCTATCTGCCAGAAGAAATCTTTCCACTCCCCAGTGACAATGCTGGAGAGAGCTGGTGTCTATTTTCACTGAAAATACTTAGTGTCAACCAACCACTCTAATATCTAAATGCTAGCACATGCTCCAAAATCTTGAGAGCATGAACTCTGCCTGCAGAGTCGGACAGCGGAGCTGTATGAAAGGCATTTATTATGGAYGACGGACAGCTTTCACTGYACTGTGATGATTCAAGACCTGCTCCATCAGGTTCTGCYACCAGCTCACAGAAATGGAGGAGGAGGAAGCTCTCCATTGCTTTTCACCAGCAGTGGAGAGTGGCAGGAACCAGTGTCCGGACATGTCCCCACCTCCTCTCTCTGCCTACACGGGTGAGGTGGTGGCAAGGGCAGCAGCACATCATGGAGAAAGGGGCAATGCTGGTCTGACTCTTCAAGAAAMAGAGAAACAAGAAACAAAACAACAAGAAAGAAAGCTCTTGCATGGCATATTGGCCTTCCAGCAAGATTAAATCTCTTTGAACAAGAGTAAGATAAKGTTAGGGAGATAAGGAGAAAAACACATTCTTTGCTTCACGGTTTATGATTTATTTACCAAATCCTTAGGATCAGTGTGTACTGTGATGTGCCAATACCTTTTTGGTGTCAACACCATGAATGATGTAACATGAAGAACGGGGCTGCAGAACAATGTAGAAAATGTTTTGGAGACTGTGCCCCACCTGGAGGTCTGAAGGACGGTGTGTCTAAACTAATTGAATCCTCTACTGTGAGCAACTGCCGGTGGGACTTTGGACCTCAGTGTGTTCTTTGTGTTTCCTGACTATCAGCTAGGCCTCTTATATAACTGCAGGCATGAAATGTCCCTGGAAGTGAATTCATGGTGTGCAGCTGGTCTGCAGTTGCACTGAGGAGCAAGGGCAGAATGTTTATGAATTGGGCTAAAGACATTGTCAGCTTTTTTTGTGGATTAAAATGTAACTTCCAGAATTAAGTTGTAACTGAATGCAGAATACATTTTATATTTGAYCATCTGGTTCACAACATTTTGGAAAGGCTGATAAAATCTAATAAACACTTAAAACAGTGTTCTGAATTTAAATAGCAAAGTATTTGCATTAGTGAGGTATTTACCTCCCTTACTAATCTGATCTACTTGAACTTCCACAGAAAAAAGAGGATTTGAAGGTCCTTGCTGCCTCACTAGAAAAACTGGGAATTTTATGAGATTGGGTGTTTTCTTAGGTCGATCTTGCACACTGACTTTTTAAAACACTAGTAAATAGATTAAGAAGGACATTAAGCCACCACGACATAACACATAGAATAAACATGAAAAAAGTACCAGTTCAGCAAAGAATAGGTCAGTATTATCAAGTTAAATGAGTCTTAATAAACTGTGTCCCCTTCTATCCAAAGTCTAACCACTATTGTATTTTCTGAAATAACTTCTTTTTAGCAGTGTTTCCAATAGAGCTRCTGGAAACAGCTGCCTCCCGCTCCATTCCTGTGCTACGTAAACTGGAGRACACAGTTCACAGTTGGTTTGGAGAGCACTAAGTGATTGCTGTGTTTATGAAATCCTATTCCTGTTAGTCAAGGAAATGAGTTTGACTCACCAGCTTGTTTATGAGTTTTGCTTTATGAAAGCTACTGCTGACCTCAGACTGCTGTTCCACCAGCACTGCTCAAAACTTCTCCTCTGGGGGTGTTTGCACAATACAAGTTCCCATTTCTACRAAGATCTCCTAGTTATTCAGAGGCTGTGTTTTTTACAGTATTCTTAAGGTACTGTAGTGGAAGTGGATGATGTCTCTCATCTAATACAGACATGTTCACAGAAGTGCAGAGCAGCACGTCTAATATTCTTAGTTCATTTACTCTGAGAAAGGATCATTTACTCTCTCTGATCACTGAAYTCCCATGCCAGCAAATATGCAACAGCAGAATTGCTGTCTCTAAATTCAAGAGTAACACAGGCTTTAAATTTAGTCAGTGCCTTAACAAATATAAAAATTCACMTTTTGAATCCAAGACAGAGAAACTAAAAGGTGATCCCTCAAGGATTTTTAAGTAACTAGTATTATTGACTTGAAACAGACTGAGGCCTCAGCACTGCCACAGTAATAAAGTCAGCTTACTAGAGAAAAGGGGAAAAAAACAGTCGAATCACTTGCAGAAATCTTAGTTTCAATGTTTCTCTTCTGGGCTCGCTTTCTGCTTGACACAGAAAAACTTTAATAAGACTTAGCCCAGTCTCCCTTCCAGGGGTTCATAACACATGACTTCATTCACTTGAGGCTATTGTTCTTCCTTCCTTTGTTTTTGCCTAGCATGTCTTGTAAACTGAGGCTGGAAGTTAAAACCATCACAACCCATACCAAATGCATTTCAGCATAAGTCAGATTTTTTTTTTTCTWTCCTAGCTGAAGGGAAGTCTGAACAGAAGATAAACCACCACCTATCTTCTATACATAATGTTCACTAATGAAGACATGGTAAGGAATTTGCACACATGAATGTACAACTGTATGGCTTGTTTATARATACAAACTTACATGTTTGATTTTGATTTGAATTTGAGCTCATTTTCCAATACTTCCAGGATTTTAGCAAGCATAATAATAACCCTGACTACTGGAATTATTGAAAGGAGGGAGTAAAGAAAAATGAATCAGCAATTGTCAGCTGTTTTTTTCCTTCCTCCTTTCAGAGGTCTGAAATCTTTATTTTTTTAAAGAATAAAAAAACTTTCAACCAAATTATATCCTTTCTTTTGTCATAGAAGRGATGTGCTGTGCTCTGCCAAAAAACATTTAAATATATATTTCTCTTACCCTCTATGTTCCAGGTTTCTCTTAACTGTACGTTTTGTCCCCTTTTTTATTTCTAGGGGCTTGGTAAGACAGTGATGAGTCTTGCGCTTTTTGCACTAAAGCATCTGACTCGTTGTTTTCCCTCCTGCTGGTACTCAGCTGGCCTTACACTACGGCAGCTCAGGGAGTCAAACTGAAGGAAAAAGAAATAAAGCAGCACAKAAAAGTAGTTTTGAAAATCAAGAAMCACAACATCCTGGCTAATATTCAGTAGGTCAACACAAGGGGCATCACCAGGTGATAGCCTAAGCCCAGTTATATCAGATCCAATTTGTTGTGTAACATTCATTTTCTGGGGCTTACGAGTTGGCTTTGAGCATGCTAGAAATGCTTTAAGCACAGCACTGTTCCTGGTGGCTGCCAGCAGCAGTAAATATAGAACGAAGCCAGCCTGTTCACAGTTCATATTGAGGTACTGTGTCAACAGCCTGTGATCTGAGGAATGCTTTTTGGACTGCTATCAAGTTCCTGAAGGACAGTGCAAAAACCAGGTCACAAGTGTGCCATGCTCTCCATTTTACAGCTGCTGAATCAAAGGGAAGGAAAGGCAGCCAGGACTCAGTCTATCTACTCCTCCAAATGAACTGTGTCCACTGGTGTAGGTGCTGCACAAATATTCTGCAGCTGCAAGCCAGAGTTGACAATGTCCATATGGTTCTGCCTTGATATGACCTTTTCTCAATACCTCCCCTATTCTGAGTTTGGACAGGTTTTTAATATGCTAAGAAACTGAAAGTATAAAACAAAACACACCAAAAGCTCCATCACATTGCTTGTTTAGGAAAATCATTCTTATCTAAGTTTATAGCAACTTAATGTCAGCCATAAAGCCTTTTCCCCACACATTTAGGCCTGTATGGCTGCCTACTGTCACTCTACYACACTTCTACCTGCAGCCCTCTCTCCCAGCCATAATCAGATAAGACAGGCTTCTATCATCCTCCTTGCTGGCCTTTCAAATAGTCTYTCTTTCCCTCCTTCTTCTCCCCTTAAAACCAAGTCTTGTGTCAAACCCATGTGGTAAGCTCACCAGCCTTTCTGCTGGGAAACTCTTGATTCATCTCTCATGTGTTCAGCTCCAGTGTGATACCCACAGTCTCAAAAGATGCATTTGGAYAGTGAAATCTGTGGAGACTGGTTACAGCTGGAAGGACAAAGACACGTGGGGTCATCTTGCCCTATAAAAATAATCAGTCCATTGAGGGAGGTTTCATTCCTGATTGGAGATAAGAGAAAACCTGGGCTGAGCAAAAAAAAAAATAAAGCTAAACAAATGAAAAGAAGGAGCTGGGAATCACTGTATTTCAAGATCAAAGAATGTCTGATTCATTGCAGAGGCAGGTTAACACACATCTGTGRGGAAAACTCACTGAAGAAATGTGGGTTTAATGAAATGTATCTGCTATGCTTTTTTGAAAACACAGAAAGATTTCAATACAAAAAAAAAAAATCCCAATGGTCAAACAGTCATTTCCAACACACTTAAAAAAAATATTTCAACCAGACTACTTCCTCAGATCTTGGAGAGGAATTCAGTACCTCAATACAAAAAATTTMTTTTCCACCATCAGTCTAAAGCAACATTTATTCAGCTGAACAAATGTTGTACAATGTAAATGCAAAGTGAAACTTCACTTTTCATTGCCTTAACAGCCACAAAATCTGTGGGYGCCCAGGGTGCTGGCAACGTGGGCTTTGCCCCCCTGGGGAGAGAGGGAAGTTTTAATAAGGATATTAGTATGCATGGAAGCCCAAAAGTTACTGGTGGCTGACACGCTGTCACTCCCCGGTTTCTCTGTATCTGATTGGACAGTTCCGAGTTATCCCCGCCCAGGGGAAGGTTTTAAAAGTGCTTTCCATTCTTTTTTCCGCGCTTTCGGCATGTAACAGCTCACAATAAATTGCAGTTCTGTTGGAAACCAGTTTCCCTCATCCTTACCCCGAGAGAATCCCTACTTCTGTTAGGGCCTCATCCTTCTCCATCCAGCAGCTCACACGCACACACGGACTGCCTGTGTCCTCCCCGCAGAGGAGGAACACCGCAGGTCCCACACACACCGAGCCGGGACCCCAGCAGCAGGAGGGAGAGGGACAGGAGGCTTTTCTAACAAAAATCCCCTAA
>CADDXX010000073.1:21595-36875 GCA_902810485.1 Alauda arvensis | reverse complement strand
AAGTTTGCATTTTTTGATTTTAAAGGAACCTCATTTCTGGTATTGACCTCTGCTTTTGTAACTCAGTTGTTTCAGTCCAAACAAAATTGAAGTATTTAAAAATAAATTTTAATTTTAGAAACTCTTTCCCTTAAAAAAAACTCCACCTCAGAGTGTTTAGATGAAAATGATAAAGTAGGCAAGTGTCACTTCATTTCACATYTTGCTATATATATTAACTGGAAAGGCAATTATATAGGTTGAAATACATCCCTCTTGGTGATGCAAGCTATAAGGAGAATTAGAGATACCCATGAAAGGTTGGAAATAAACCCATTAACAAGCTTTTATCCAAGATTTCCTGCAATTAATGGAGCTGAAATTCACAGTCTTTCCAGACTCAGAAGTTGCGCTCTGTAGGAACTGAATTTGGGTGAATGTTCTCACCTCCAGACACACAAGTGAGTTTACCCCAACAACATCAGTCAAGTCCAAACCTCTGATAGTGCTAATACAGTGACAATGAGCTGCAGCTGGTTTTAAAATGAGAAAGGGAATTTTGAGATCTGAAAACACAATTGTATGCAAAACTGATGGCAAAGCCAGCCACTTCTGCAAATTTGTCCAAGAGCTTTGACTTATTTAGCTAATATTGCAAACAGAGATGTTTGGGAATGCTTCATCCATAATCAGAAGTCCTGCATGTAATTTAGAGGCTTGTGTAAAGGGGGGGTAAATGAAAACTAATTGCACTGATGATTTCTGTAAGCCATACAAAAAAAAGGTAACGCTTCACAGGGCTTTCCTTTAAATCAAAAATCAGTGACACTATACTTCAAAACTATGTTGCTAACTAAGTACTTGCTTTTGGTTTGAATCAAGTTATTATTGGGTGGGTTTTGGAGGTTTTTTCTTTTGATGTAGTGTTCGGAGCAGAGGAAAAACATTGCTTACAAATATCCTCCACCCCTCCAGCCTCCAGAAAAGCAGTGCTCCAGCTGCAGACACTGGAGCATCTTCCCACCACTGGGACCCCAGGCAGCCACAGACCCAGTTCCACACAAGTAGCACAGTTTATGATGTCRTTATATTATTATTTCCAGTTTTATTACTTTGTTAATGTACCACATTATTATTTCAATATTTTACTATTTTGCAATTCCTTTTTAATGTTTTATTTTTCTCATTATTGGTTTATCATTATTATTATTTTTGGTTTTTCATGCCATAGCTTCCCCAAAACAAGAAGTAGAGTGAGTCTAGAGGAGAACATGATGATGATTAGAGGGCTGAAGCAAATCTGCTATGAAGATAGGCTGAAAAAGCTGGAACTGTCCAGCCAGGGAAGGGAAGACTCTGGTGAGACCTTAGACCTTCTGTCAGTGCCTGAAGGGGAGAGCTGGACAAGAGCATGGAGGGACAGGACAAGAAGGAGTTGCTTTGAACTAAAAAAGAAGAGGATAAACACTTCCCTGTRAGAGGGATGAATCCCTGACACACATTGCCCAGAGAAGCTGGGAATGCCCCATGCCTGGGAGAATTAAGGGCAGGTCAGATGGAGTTGTGAACAACCTTATCTGGTGAAATGTGTCCCTGTCTGTGACAGAGGAAATCTTCCCTTCTAACCCAAACCACTCTGTGATCTGTAATTTTATGAGTATTATTTATTGTTGTGCTATTGTATTACTATTCTTGTAGTTACTACCTTTGAAGATTTACTAAAAGAGTTGAAATTAACGCACATTTGAGCCAGTCAAAAGATAACAGGCAAGCAGTCCCCCTGACAGACAGCATTCCCATGAATCTATATTATAGGAAAGAAAAATGATGAAAATCTCCTGTCTAGCTTACTTCATCCCTGCCTCCCTGTAAGTCCGAGAGTTACAAGGTTATTGTTGCCATACGTCCCAAAAGTAGCATAGGGAAAAAATCTCCACGTAGTGACGCAAATTGAGTCTGCACTTGGCACAGGCTGTTGGCACTAAGTGGCAGAATAAAGCAACAAAGGACATTTTCTGTCGATAACTGAGTTGCATTTATTCACTCCAGATTGCTATCTAAGTAGATAATATATCTGCTGTTTTCTTTTCTGAAATACCTCTTGTGTCTCCCTGAACATAATAAGGGAACACCAACCACGCAAGTTACTTTAAGACTTCTAAATGACTTGCACAGAACTTAACATGATGGTTGTTAGTGATTCAGTTGATTAATCTGGGAAAATACTGCCCTAAGAATGGCTAAAAATCAACAACTGTAGATGCTGCTTTGGGAATGTTGGTGTCCAAAGAATGCTGGCCTGAATTTCTGGCACAGATAAAACTGCCCACAATCTCTGGCTTGCACATCTATTTTAACAGTTAAAAGTTACTTGACTTTTCATTTGGTGATTTTTCCATCTCTGAAATGGAGCTAACACTGCAGCGTCTTCCAAAGTGCTTTGAGAAGTGCTGTGCAAAACACTGACTGACAGTACCTTCCTGGGATGAGTGGAAGGACAACTCAGTCAGAGGTTATGTCAGTGCGTAATTAAAATATAAACACAACTCTGGCTTGAGAACGTTCTTTTAGGGTCATTTTTGCAGCGCTGAAAGGAAAAGTTGTCTGGTCTTCCTCCACCTCCTTTGCCAGGAAGACATATGATTTGAAGGATTCGTGGAGGAGGAGGAGGGAAAAGAAGAGTTGAGCAGGCAAAGAAGAATCGTCAGGGCATTCCAAAGGCTTCCAAGGATGTTCAAAGAGCACCATAGCCAGCACCTAATTTTCCACAGCAATCCCTCCCCCAGCAGCAGATCACAACATCATAAAATCATATAGGTTCGAAAAGACCCTTAAGATCATCAAGTCCAACCATTAACTTGGCACTACCAAGTCCATCACTGAACCATGCCTCTAAGTGTCAAATCTTTTAAATACCACCTGGAGTGGTGGCTCTACTACTTCCCTGCACAGTCTGTTCTAGGACTTGGCAACCCTACTGGTGAACAAATATTTTGTAATATTCAATCTAAATCTAACCTGGAGCAACCTGAGGCTGTTTTCTCATCCTACTGCCTTTTACTAGGGAGAAGAGACTGACACTCAAGATGAAGCAGCTGTTCCAAACTGGAATACATCCTTGGTTCTTTAACCCTCATGGAAATCCAGATGGATGAAGTGCAGGGAGAGTTTCACCTGCTGGGGAGAATTGTTTTTGTGGTATGTGTTTGCAGGAGGAGGGCAAAGGGACAACACCCCTACACAGCAAAGAAATGAGGGATGCACTCCACAGAGCTGCACAAGTGAAACATCCTGCTTCCCAGCACAGGGCCCCACCTGAGGGACAGGTGTTTGGGCAAACCTCAGATTTGAGGTATTTCAGTTAGGAAGAGGCCGTGACACCACTGGAAATGGCAGCACCTTTTTCCACATGGCAGGAGAACTGCTGGACACCTGGGACATAAGTAGGCTCAGGAAAAACAGGACTGTTATAGGTATAAGGGGCTTTCCCCAGCAGGTGACTAGCACTGACTCAGACATTGGGTAAAAAGTACCCTAAATTTCCTTCTTAATAAAAAATCTCATTCCTCTTCTGTCCCAAACCACACAAAAAAAGTACTGATAAACTTGTTTAGGAGAAAACAAAGCATTGAAGTATGGTAATTTCCTTGAGGGAAGCACATACATGCCTCCATTGGTTTCTGCTGGGATAATTTTCTTCTCAGTGATTTGTGTGGATTTGTGCTGAACACAGAGTTGATAATATAGATATGTTTCTGTTATTGCTGAGCAGGGCTTACACAGAGCCAAGGCCTTTCCTGCTGTTCTGCCACACTGGTGAGGAAGCTGGGGGTGCTTGGGAGGGTGGAGGAGACATGTCTGGGACAGGGGATCCAAACTGGCCAAAGAGATATTCCAGGCCATGTGGCATCAGGCTCAGTATATAAAGCTGGGGAAGAAGGAGGAAGAGGATTTTGAGTGATGGTGTTTGTCTTCCCAAGTGCCTATTAATGTGATGGGGCCCTGCTCTCCTGGGGATGGCTGGACACCTGCCTGCCCAAGGGAAGTGGTGAATTAATTCCTTGTTCTACCTTGCTTGTCTGTGCAGCTTTTAATTTCCCCTATTAAACTGCTTTTATCTCAGCCCATGAGTTTTTTGGCTTTTATCCCTCTAATTCTCTCTGTGATTTCACTTGTGGAAGAGTGAGCTAGTGACTGTGTGGGGCTTGTTTGCTGGCTGGGTGAAACAGAAATGCCTCTAAAATCTAACAGCTAAAGAGCATTTAGCAACTCATTTTATCAGTTTCAAAAGGTGTTTCCATTCTTCCTGAGATATATCCCCATGTGAAAATGATCCAAGCCTGGCAAAACACTTCATTCAAGCTCATAAAGACCAGATTAGATTGGTTAGATAGTGTTTACTTTCTGAGACTCAGAGACTGAGTCACTTTCTCTTCCTGTTCTGCCTTTGTTTTAGATTAGGACATATGAAGCTCACTGCCAGAAGTCATCACTGCTGGGAAACTACATACTGGGAAACTGCATGTTTTATTGTTAGGGATTTTTTGTACTCACAAGATGCTTGTTATATAATAGCTACACAGAGGGAAAGAAAAGAGGAAAAGCTACAGATGAGTCTGGTAACTGATGGAAAATGTCGATGGGAAACAAGGGAGCAGTTGTACAGGGCTCGTGGTATTGCCYCAAGTTGCTGTGACAAGGAGTTGTCCTCCTGCTCTCTCCTCCTGACAGGATGGTTGTGACAGGCTGCCTGCCATGCACTAGCACAGGACAGGGCAGGAGACAGGCCTGTGCAGCATGTCCTCGAAGGAAAAGCAATAGAGCAAGGGATACAGCCACTGCTCTGTTAGGTCTTCCCACTCCATCCATCATGAARCCCTGAGTGGTACYGCTCAGGAGCTRGGGCAGCACAAAGGAGATTTACCATCCTAAAGCTGTGGCAGGGGGAAGAGTCCCTCTCCAYTTGCTGGGCAAACTCCAAGTGTCTTCACTGTGTAATCCAGGATGCTTTTGCAGAATAGGGGGCTTATCACTGTGAGATGCACTGTGAAGCATCTAAAAGGAAAACAAAAGGACAAAAAATAGTTAAAATCCAGCTCTGCTCTGCTGATAGAGTCCATGAATCCCAGTACTGACTCAAACTTTTGTRTTAAAGTTTGAACTTWGTTATTGTTTACCAACAATTTTGAMTTAAAATAATTTAATCTAAGGAGCTGTATATTTTCTTTTAAGACAGGAAACTGRGGATTTGCAGTGTTTACAAAGTGGTTTTAAAGTTTTCACAGYTTCAGTGAAGAAACACACMAGTTAAAATGTGTCATGAATCCACATAATTTGCAGTTTAATTTGTGCTCTTTAAATTAGATATTTTATCTTAGACTTTGTTTTTTGGAAGTTCTTTATACAGTAATAATATTTTGGCACTACTGGTGTAACAAATAGTCTTACAAGTTTTCTCATGACATGCATTTCTTCAAGTCAAATCCCTCTATAGGATTTAGTATTGCTCCTTTCCCCTTTCTTCCCAAGAAGTTAAAAATATARAAGAATAAAACTGAGTTACCAAACCTGTGATCTAAATCCCACATCCAAAGCAAAAAATCAGCTGTGACATTTCTGCCTGTCCAGAACTGAGCTGGGTTGTTAAGGTGCTTTCTTTTTCYAAAGGTCATAGAATTTGAACAAACATTCTACACTTTTCTTCAAGTAGCTGAATATCCTTCTTAGAAGGATACTAATGAAAGGAGAGAAATTATAGAGATCAAGAAAAAGGTCTTACTACACCTAGATTTATGTATTCTGTTTTGCATTCTCATTTTAAAAGTGATGAGTCCATGAATCCAGGATTACAATGGCACTTCTATTTTCTGTCAAAAACTTATTTTACACTAAGTTTATACTTCAGGGGGATGGTTTCCTTGCCAATATTTCATGTTTTGTGCACCTGATTCATGCTTATTATTGACACATAGACTGATAGGTGAATCATATTTGCACACTTACTCAGCACTAACCAAACTTACCATTATTAACATGGTCATTTCTGGATTTATCTCCACCACTCCCTGAMTTACCACACCAATACTGTAATTAAGGGTTTACCAAAGTGTGAAGGTCTGCTTTGAAAACCCACTGCCTTTTCCAGTGAGAGTGATTAATTCTTTAGGCAAGTTTTGGTTTTGATGTTTTGCCTCTTTTTAAGTGAAAACAGGCCTTGCAGGCCAGCACCATGACAGTTTTGACTTTGTTTCACAAGAGACAACTTACTTATTCTAGTTTGTACTTTTGGCTTTTACATTGAATCTGAAGATGTAGATGGTCTAATGAGAATATGTTAAGATCTTTTCACTGGAACATAGTGAAAACTCCATTAAGAATGCATCTTATTAAAATTACCTCAGATTGCTGAGAAAAAAGTCAACTTGAATTTTAAATTTCTATCAATGTCTCTGTAGAATATTAAGGCCTCTGAATATTGATTTAAGAAATCTTCTCTAAGTGATTATTTGAGAAGAGGATAGGTAAATATACTATCCAATTTTAATTACCATTTTTATTAACAATCTCAAAAAATTCTAAAAAATGTGAGCTTTGTCTTCACACATTCCATGAAACCCAAATATCATGCCAAAAAATGACTGATTTGGATATAAACTGCTAAAGGAAGTATAATATCAAAGATARTACATCATGTAGCATCATGTAGCATTATATCAGTGTACATTCCTTTATGTCAAGTGAATGATTTTAGTTTTCAAGAGGAAAGCTAACCATGCCACTTAAATTASTAAATCATTTCAGGTTTTGGAGGAACATTTATGACCCTATGTTCTGCTCAAATATTTTTTGTTTATGAAGAAGACACAACAGAATTTAGTGAGATTAGGCATTAAGGTATGTGAAGGTCTGCTGTGGGAGTTAAAGGCTTTGCAAATGAGAGAACTGAGGATGTGCAGGGCATATCACAGAATCAAGAATAGTTTGGGTTRAAAGGAACCTTTAAAGACCATCTAGCCCAACCTCCCTGCAATGAGCAGGGACATCTTCAAGTAGATCAGTCTGTTCAGAGCCACATTCAACCTGACCTTGAGTGTTTCCAGTGTTTCCAGTGGTGGGACATCTACCACCTCTCTGGGTCACCTGCTCAAGTGTTTCACCAACCTCATTGAAAACAACTTCTTTCATGTATCTAATCTAAATTTACCTTTTGGATTTGAATTATTACTCCTTGTACTACTGCAACAGTGTGGTAGCTGGTGCACTTAGCAAATGTCCTTTAAAATTTCATATTTTCTAGCCTTSTCTTGTTAGGTGCTTGTTGGGTCACGCTCCTTTACCCAGCTGTAGAGTGAAACAATAGATTCTGGATTTAGGTGCCAAGCATTTGAGCCCTACCTGATGTCTTTTACACCTGCCTATCATTTGAGCTGAAATTTTAAGGCCTTGATGTTACAGCTCTATGGAAATGTTGGACTTGGTGAGAATCCAGCTCCCAGACATTGTGGCTTGACCAAATAATGACATTCACTGTTAAGAGACAGGAGTGGTTCTCTCCAGATGCTCGTGTAATCCAGAGTTAGCAGCCCTGAAAGTGTTTGTAACATACTTTGGAGAGATAATAGTAACACTAATGTATTTTCAGCCTCGAGAGTAAACAYGATTGAGTGTTCCAGCTCTTTCAGCGCTGCTTTACCAACCCTCCACCAACATAGATACTGTAATTCTTTGTKTGGATGCCCAATAAAGTCCTTAACCTGGAGCAATGTTTTGACCCTTCCRGAGTGCCCCTGCACTGCCTGTCCCTTGCACCAAGCTGGTTGCTGGCTGAGTTATACCATAGAGAGTTCATTAGCTAAAAGAGGGAAAAACTCCAATTACCTAAATAGCCAAAAATCTAAAAATAGTATTTCAGCCCCAGCTAACACAGGCACAGCCAGGATTCTGGATCTGGTTTGCTAGGTGCTGAGGTTCAATCTGTGTATATGAAACCAGAARGAGTCCACTTTAAGTCAGTAAGGCACCCAAAACACCTGTTAATTAATTTAATAACATTATATAAGGCAACTACGTGCGTTAAATTATTATAGTTATCAGTGGACTGGGTGTTCARCAAAAAAGGTGTCTTCGAAGCAGTAGCACTGCAAGTGCGTTTAGTCTTTCCCACAAAGTCTGCTGTGTTTAACTTCTCAAATAAGGAAACCAACAGGTAGGTTAAAATGTAACTAGCAGAAAGACAAGAATTCTTATCTCCAGGGCACAATGGAAAAAASCAGCCCAGAGTAAATCTCATCAATCCCTCGATGATGAAAATCTAACACAGCAGCTGTTTGTCTGGGAACAGTCTCTCAACACATTTTGATTTCACAGCACTGAACTAATCTTTTCTGGAGAGTACACGGCAACAGGAGATGCAGATGGGATGGACCCTTCTGATACAGCTCACTGGGTGCTGTAGCACTGACACTTTTGTTTGTAACTGTGCTGTAGGCAGTGGGACGGGAAAGGAAATGGATGGCCACAGCTCTGGGACTCTTCAAAGAGAAGAAGTAAAAAGTCATGCATATGCAGTAATGACAAGCAAATTTTAAGCTGGTAGCAGAACATTTGCTTGCAAAATGTGTAATTAACCTATAAAACTCGGTGACACTGGATTTAAAAGCTGAGCCAGAGGCAAGAAGGATTATGTATATAATGATATGTACATAAAGATATGTATGTCTGCGTATCTATATGCAGACATCTATAGACAGGTTTGGGAAAGAAAGACAGCTGTCCTCACTGCATACTTGTGTATATGAACTGCTTTGTGTCAACAAGATTAAGTCAGCAGAAAACCTGATGTGATTAAATCAGTGAAAATCCTAGGTTGCAGCACTATGAGCATGCATTGTTTTAGTACAATACTCCATTTTAATCACAATTTCATTGTGCTTTAAGTTGAAAAAGCTTCAATTCCAGAAATAAAGTGATATGACATAAGAAAATCTTAAATTTTATTATCAGTGCTTCTATAAGGATGATGACAAGCATAGATGTTAAAGCTGACGTGWAGAAGCACAATAGAAAGCAAACATAATATACTACACTTTCTCTAAACCACAATGATTTTGTACATACAATCTCAGTTCCTAAAGTAATATGTTTTTAATACAATGATGGTGCTTAATCAGACTGGTGTGTAGGACTGAGGAAAATATCACATTCATCACAGTACTTTCCAATATCACACAAGTCAGGAAATACATGCCAGTATACTTTCATATTTTTTAGTTTTAAACCTACATAACTTTCTTCACATATATTTTCAGCATTTTCTGATGAAGGAAAGCAGAAAAAAAATAGCAATTCTAGTATTTTCAAATAACAAAATTTGGCAGACTTAGATGGGTTTCACTTTTCTCTCAGAATAGAGTTCACAAATTTCAAGTGGTCACTGTAGGTGCTAGAGATTAGCAGAAGAATTTTAAAGCAAATTCAAGCTTTTTTCTATCAATCTCAATTATATCTTACATATTGTAATTTCGTGAAAATATATTTATAATGCAGTATTAGAATGTAATAACAAAGTGCTCATAAACCCAATGCATTTTGTCAGCTCTCTTGATCCTATAGCATTAAAACCTGAAAGACACATGTACAACTCTTAAACAAAAATGCTACACAGCAAAATAACTATTTCAAAATTTCAAAATTTTATGAAGACAAAGGTTAGTTTCTTATGGAAGGAAAGATTTTATGTAGATGCATATGTAACTCTGGAACTCAGCCTCACAAGATACACCTTCACTAGTGATTTCCTTRAATTGTTTAGATCTTTGGTAGTCTAAGTCAAATCACATAAGTGGGTTTTAGTTCTTATTGTTCAAAGCATACAGACACATGAAGGACTGTTTGGACCTTTTTTTACCTGGATTTTCTACTAGTGATTCCTTATTTACCAAGATTTTTGCATTAAGTGCATTTCAGCAAATAACTGTCATTCTCAGCCATGACCCTTAATTCTTTAGGAAAACAAATGCAGACCACTTCTCCTGCCAATAAGAAGCATGAATGTCCAATTCCCATGGCTTTTTTTGTTTGTTTGTTTGTTTTGTTTTTTGGGGTTTTTTTTGTGCAGTGTGGATAATACTGAAGGGAAGCAACATCCTTGAAGTGTCAGCTTTTCCAATGATATTTCTCGCATTCTCTATGGTAGATTTAATTTCAGTAGCATTTTGCATTCATACATGCATCTCTCTACGTGAAGAAAAAAATTGATTAGCTGCATATTAGTCTGCTGTGAAAGGATTACCTTGAGAAAAATATATGCTGACATAAAGTCCTGTTTCTTTCTGATGAAAGTAGTCCACATTTATCTATTCATCTCAGACACAGCAAACACTCAGAATTATTAGGAAGATGAATAAAGCAGAAAATAACAATGCTCATAATTACAGCTTGAGCAATTTTCCATTCCCATTGTTTGTGCTGTGAAAGACAAAGGGATAAAATTTGAAAATTGAAAAAAGCCTTGCCACCAAGATACTGAAACAGTTRAATCAAGAATTGAATCATCTGCAGAAGGATTACTGATCTAAAGTGTTTAACAATTATGTGATAAATTACAGACTATTTGTTTTCCACTTACTGCTAAATGAAGGCATGTTATTTCTAAAAGGGACAACCATGAAACAAAAGGGCTGCCCTTGCCAATCTGTCAATGCTCAGTACAACAGTTGTGTGTACTTTAGCATCCACAATATTTCTATCTGCTATGCACTTTAGTTCAAAATCTCCAGCTGAGTTTGACTCCCAGCTACACACATCTGCTTGGGTACCTGTGGTCAGCCTGAGAACCACAAAGAGATAAAATGCCTATTTCACATGTGAGTAGAACAGAGAAGGTTTAAAGCAGGACATTTCTACCTAAAATCTAGGCTCATTTTACAGACATCTCACAGCTGCTCCATCCCTAGTCTGCACTGAGATGCACTGAGKCTTGCAAGTCAGTTTGGATGTCTGGTCAAAGTCTTCCTGATGATGGTCAATGCCACAGAGCAGAATATGAGAGGAAACCTGGTGAGGGCCATTTTCCATCCTTCAGACTAAAGCAGCTTCAGTCATACCTCTCATTCCTGAAGAACRTTTGCCTAACCTGTTCTTCACAACCACAACATGACACCAGTGCTCCACACCTTTTCTGCACAGTACTTCCTTATCCCTAAGGAAAAACCTTAGCTAATAATTAAAGCTCCTTTTTTGCAAGGTAAACTCAATGCTTTCTGATGTGTTCCTTGTCTGTATGGGAGAACAGACTGACTAGCCTTTGCAAATTTTTTTTGTGCATTAAAAGGTTTATTTTCACCTGTAAGACAAACCTTTCAAGGATTTTTATGTTCCCCATGGAGACCTTTTATCCTATATCTTTGACCATTTCATTCATTAACATTTCATTAATAAAATACAGCACTGCCATGCTAACCATGTAGTACTGAATGGTGAAGAAAGGTTATTTCACCTCACTCACACAGCTCATCTTCTAATTTCACTCCCATAGAAATGTTTGCTTTCCCACATGAGCAGCACTAGTATCTCATACARGCCATGGACCACAATCATTCCTAGGTCCCTTTTTACCAAAATGCCACTGACTTAGGTTTTTTTCATTCTGTCCTTTAGAATTATATTATTCAACAGTCTGAATATTTCTTGAAGTCCTCTTTCCATTTGAAAAGATGTTTCCCACCGAGGTGCAATGTTCTGCACTTGTCCTTGTTGACTTGTATTCACCAGCTTGTCAAGGCCAATTACAAAGTTAAGCCTGTCTATACGTTCTTATTCTCTTTCAGCCTAATGTTATCTCTGAATTTAATGACTGTGCTCTTATTTCATCATCCCATCATTAACACAAACTGTTGCTGAGTAGCGCACAGAGGTCATATTCCCTAACTTTAAACTGCTGAATTCTGGGAGCAGTTTTCCAACTAGTATATCACTGAGCCTTCAGCACATACAGCTCGACATGCTTCCTCACCAGAAAGTGTTGGGTGGAACARCACAACAATTTTATGCTAAAGCCAGACTGCATAACATCTGCTTTTTCTACCTGCTGAGAAAGCCTTCCATATTTTCAAAGGCATTAATTAAGTTSTTTAGACTTAAAACAAGATTAGATGTTTTTGACATATCTTTGCTGGCCGTTTCTCAGTTCTTTGTTTTCTTCAAGACACTTGTAAACTCTGCTGCAATTGCCAAGCATTTCTTCTGAACTTTCTAGCTAGCTGAGAGACAAGTTGCCATCATACCCTTTTCTCCCTCTTTAAAGTATGATAGCAGGYTTTTCTTTTTRTTATTATTTTATTGTTATTTTATTTTAATTTATTATTATTACTTTTATTTCAGCCTGCCAGTATTTTGGTCATCCTCCACATGTTTTCAAAAGTAGCTGCACATAACAGACATACCAAGATCTCCCCTCTGGAGTTCACAAGGAATGCTGTCATGGTCTTCAACCTTTGGACCGCACTGATTGTGGCCAGTTTTCTCATTTCAGGTTGCACTCTTTCCTCCAGCACTTGGCTGCTGCTGAGTGCCTTCCACATGTGCTGGAGCCTGCTGTGCAAGTGCAGTCACAGCCTACTGGCTAACAGGAGGTATGGAAAATCAGTACAAGATTTGTGGCTGTACAGTGCCTGTAAATGGATGAATATTGTAAGAATARCACACCCCATTCTACAATCTGCTCCTTCTAGAATCTGGGAGAAAAAAAATAAAGATAATAAATCAAGCCCTAAGACTTTCCTAAARCATAAGTTTCACTAGGAAATTGTGCAAGTTTTCTTGCTGTTCTGACTCCACACTGCATTACTCATGGGAAGGAACAGGAATGAAATAAAAGTATACCAGCTTTCATCTTCACTCACAGACCCAGGAAATTCCTTTAATACAAAACCAATGTCACCGGAACCAGTTAGAGTGAACATACAATCTTTTGAATGAGGGAGGGCTTGGTTCCTCCGGAATATTCTGAGACAACCAAAGGAAATAAGTCTACARTTCTTCAAATAATTTTTCCCCTGTTCACTACATCTCCACTATAATAACTGTTTCCCAGCACTGTTTTCACATCACATTTGACTTTTCCAGTACTGCCTACTCAGACTTTCCACATCAATGAGGAACTGAATTTCTGCAAGACTGAGAAAAATGTTTTGGCTGAGAAGGTAAGCAGCTCTCCATATAATCCCAGTACATAGCAATCAGGAATTCAGTATTCTCAAATGATGCTGAATGGCCAAACCTGATCCAACCGTAGTAAAATTAAGCCAGGTGCTTGCAGGAGTGTCTTAGGAGGAAAATGAAATAAAGGAGGAAGGAGGCACACATATCACAGCACAGTAAATATTACAGGGATCTTCTTGAAGGAGAGATCAGGGCATCTCTCCTGRTGGTGTGAGGGCAGAAACCAGCTGCAGTCAGAACTTACTTCACTCTTAAATATTCTGGTCATCATGTAATCATTAAAAGGAGTGAAAGAAAGAAAAAATCACCACCTTTGAGGCACAGAATACAATTTCATAATGTATCTTGATTTTATTTATGTTTGAAGGGCTGTTGCATAAACACCTATTTTCTGCATGTCAGCAAAATTACTTGGAGTCATTAAACTATGCAAGCTGTTTGGCAGATAATTGGCACACCCTGCTGCTGAAGATGGGTGATTAACTCTGTTCTCTATTTCAGATATTATATGAAGATGTTGGCCAATATATTTTTATTGTAGTTATGTTGAGTCATTGGCTAATGTAAAAAACAAGTAAACAACAAGCCCAACCACCAAAACAATAAAAAATTTTCACCCAGTTGTTTTTTTCACCAAAAATGTCAACAACTTCACAATATATTGTCTCCTTTTGATACATTAAATGAATTATGTTAAAATATCTATTCCCTGAATATGCTTGAGAAAATTTCAGAATTAAGTGGAAGCAAGTTTCATTTGGCCTTGGTCCTTGTAAAATGTTAGACAATCATCATCTTCTGCTTTTGAATGGAGGAATTTGATGGTGAAAAATGGACATAATTAGCTATTATTGCCCCAACACCCCCAAGGGAGGGACACAGTTCTGCTCAGAGATGTGTATCAGCCAGGACCCCTAGAGCTCACCCAAGAAGKCATGTTGCTGACTTGCTCTGGATATCACAACCTCACAAGATCCTTTCCAGGATCCCAGGTGTTCTTTTTCAATTCCAAATGAAGGCAGAACAGGTTGGCAGAGAATTGGACTCTGATTTTTTTTTCTTTTTTTTGTGATAGAAGCTCATAATTTCTTCCTCGGTTACATTCAAAACTTTTGATAAAAGCAAGTCACTGATGCACCAAAAGTGGCTAGTTTTGTATTATTCCTTCAGGGTGGATGTCTGCCAAGTTAACTACTTCAGAACCAAACTCCTGTCTGTGCATGGCAGGAACAGGGATGATGAGATTTATAGAGAATTTAAAGAGAGAGGCCTGTCAACCTAGGAGGTGATTTGAGCCAAACCAACTTTTTTGCTGTGGGAGTTTGGCTGATTAGAGGTCTCCTATTCATCATCTCTGAGTACAGAGAGGAGAGACCACTCAAAAAACACCACCACATTGGAGGAGAGCYGCCACTGCTGAACTCCAGGTGTTCAAAGGACTTTTCTTGCCTCTCATTTATGGCCAGTGTCTGGTAATACTTCTGTGCCTCTGTCCTGGGGAAGGGTCAGCTCCTGTCAATTGCATGGGCTCAGGCATAGCGAACTCCAACAGCACCCTCCTTGATAAACTTCCACAAGATCTTATTGTTCTTTAGCCTGGTGCCTTAACTTCAAACCATACACTTTTGGCCTCTTAGTGAAACACAGACCTTCTGTCTGAGCTGTCCTCCCATCTGGTCCCTGTCCAGCAGCACAGACAACAAGAAAAGAGCACAAATCAGGACATAGTGCATCTGGCAAAGCACCTATTTTAATAAGCTCTACCCATTATTTTCTCAAGAATAGTACTAACCTGGCCCTACATGGAGCATGAATAGGGACTTTAGGGTAACAATAGAGGTAACAAGTTACTAAACCCTAATCAAGAGAAGTGGTGGCACATTGTTATAGGTAGTAGAACTTATAGTTCTGATGAATCAGGGCTTAACAGCTCTTTGACAGTGGAGTTGTTTATTCTTGAGTCACCATCAGTCACCATTACTTCGGAGCACAGGGACAGAAAAAGTTACTATCACATTTTCTGGCCAGCACTTTCTTCCTCCTGTGCATCCTATGTAATCCATTTGTAAAGCAGTGACCA
>CADDXX010000073.1:0-21105 GCA_902810485.1 Alauda arvensis | reverse complement strand
AAAGAAAGAAAGAAAGAAAGAAAGAAAGAAAGAAAGAAAGAAAGAAAGAAAGAAAGAAAGAAAGAAAGAAAGAAAGAAAGAAAGAAAGAAAGAAAAAGAAAGCTTGTGCTCTGCAGCAGGAGGGAGATGCTCAGTGCCTTCTGTAYTTTTTAAAYAGACACCTTAAACAGGTACTGGCTCATCATTAACCTTCAGTACTGTATAAACTCAACAGAAGTTATGAAACCTGAAAAGGAAGGGTAGGACCTACTTTTGGTAAAGTCTGCATGATTTCAGTTTTAGRACTTTTGAGTACCTGAATGATGACTGACCTTAAATAAACACAAGAAATGTCAAAGTGCTTTTGTAATGAGATATTTGCTTTAACTAAGGAGCCTCACACTGCCCTGTGGTTTCTTGGTTAAATAAACTGAATATCCCGTCCCACTAATTGACAATCACGTCAGATTTTCCACTCTAAGTGACTAATGGAAATTTGAATACCACACATGCTTGTTTGCCTGAAGTTTTCCTAATGCTGCATGCCAAAGTGTCTGTAGGTCCTTAATGTATTGATTTTTCTTATTAGGCTTTGCTAACCAAAGTCAGCATTAAAAAATAGTGGTGCCTGATTATCCTAAATGCTACAGTGACCTCACAACACTGATTGTGGTGAACTAAGGGTTTCTTAATCTTCCAAGGGGAGCAACATCAGGACAGAAGTCATGCCAAATCCCGGCTACCAAGGTCTCAGCAACAAAATATGTCAGAAATTTTAAAGAGAAAGTAATTTTTGTACMAGCAAAAAATCTGCTATTTATCAGAAAATTTTAAGAAATTAGGCTGTTAAACATATAGGAAGGTTAGCTTTTGTTTTCAGCTAAAGGTTCCAGGAATGTGGTGGTATCTTGMTAAGTTCTTGACAATACCTGAGGAGTTTTAGAGCCCGAAAATAAAACATGCTTGCTGAATAATTCAGTTGCTGGACAAACAATTCCACTGTATGTCCAGTGAGGACTGAAAGACAATCTCTTATTTGGAAAAAGATTATCTCCTGTGGTACTTCAAGAACATAGAGGTAAAATTGACTCTGTTCCCACTACATTTAGTAGCAGTGGTTCTCATTCATTAGGGGAATTTGTGTGACTAAATTTTCAGGCATCATAGCAGACTGATACACCTTTATATCCCAGTGACTTCACCTCTGGGTGTGTTGACCATCTCTAAATTTGCAGCAGTAATTCCAGAATATCCTCTACTAACTACCTTCTTAGAAAAATTAACAAACCCAAATGAGTTTAGAGAATGTTTGGAAAAGGTGTGAAAAGAAATTTATCATATACTGGTAGTAAAGATATKCAGATTTCTACTCTAAATGCTGCCTAATATCTAAGATTAACATAGCATTCAAATTTAGATTTTTTAGTTTTGGTCAAGGAAAAAAAAATTCTTCCTTAACTTTCTTGATCATCCTTGGCATTTCTAAAGTATTAAATCTGCATAATATGGAGGGTGAATCAGGGACAGAAAATATTATGGCCAACAATATAAATTAACAAAATGCATTTCTTGTGGAGCAGCACCACATGGTAAGCTTGTTATTTCATTTTCATCAAAATAATTTGGGCAGTCRGATTAAGAAAAGGGCTAAAATTAACTTCTGTACCAAGTGGGTGACAACTGCTCCCTGTGAAGTTTTCCAGAGCTTTATCCATTAGTCATTTGGGAGAGCACAGGCTACCTCAGTACATGCTGAGCAGGATGCCACCCTGAGGGTTCAGCTAAAGGGTTAATAAATTTCCAGACTCACCCAAGTTGGAGAGAGATAAGAGAGTGACTGTTCCATGCTCAGCAAAAGCAGGAGGGGAGAAGTCTGTTATAACAGACATTTTGAAAAATAGATTCCTAATTCAATCTCCAAATAAAATGCCCTGGCCAAGATGAGGGGTTGGCAGACACCTAAAAGAATGTGTTATTGTTGATTAAGGGGAGGGTTGCCATCTATTGAAGCTGTTTAAATAAAGGCAAAACAGGTTTGGTCAGTGCATATTTTCTATGCACTCATTTCTTGATTAATCCATTCTTTTTTTTTCCTATCTCCTTCCCTGGTCACTAAAAAAATACAAAAGAAACTCCAAAACCAACAAAAAAAAAAATCCCACCAAGGACCTGCCCCCACCTCACTCTCTCCCCACATCCAAAAAAGAGAAAAATGAAGAAAAAAAATCACACAAAAATACCAAACCCAAAACCACACTGACAGTTTTAGCCATTTCAAAGAAATAGGCATGTTCTAAACTCCTGGGGACAGATTTACTCTGCAATCTGGGAAAAATGCAACACAACTTCAACTGYTATTTCAGCAGAACACCTTCAAAACTGAGAATAAAATTTAACTCCTATTGTTTTGTGATGCTGAAGAAAATTTTTGTTCTTGKTTTTTCTCCAAAAGTTAAAAGGAAGTTGAGGCTTGTTTCAAAAATTGGTTACAGAGAAGAAAATTTGAAAGCTGGATTGTCATATGTGATTTCTGTTAAAGTGTGATGTTTAATAGCAAAATCTTTCCCTAAATCAAAGCATAGATGTGTTTATGAGAACTCTATCTTGATATAAAATCAAATATCAAGTTATTAATCCCAAGATCTGATAGCAGTTTATGATTCTGTGGCACAATCCCATTTAGGGTGAAAAATARTATAATATATATGTCCACAACTTCATCTGATGATTTAAATACCACACATGGGACTAAACCCTGTTTAGGCCCACAAATGGAACYGAACAGCCTTGGTCTATCCTTATCTCCATCATGGCACTATCTGCCCACATTACTGAAGACTGTTTTGGGGAAGAAATTGTGCAAAACTAACCAAAACTAACCCTCCCCTAATGTTAGGGGGAAAAAATGTAGCAGATATAGGAAAATGCAGAAGAAAAGAAGATMCTGTCCTTGCATGGAAAACGAGTTTTGTTTTGCCATTGATACCAAATAAAAGAAATAAGGAGGAAGGACTGTCCATTTCCTTAGTCAAGCACCAGGCTGATATGCAGCAATAACAGAGTGAGTGACTCAGCACTGTCTGCTGAGGGACTGAATGTTTCTCTAAACATAAACAAAAAGCCTCAAAAGATTTGTGAACAAGACCTCTGTCTGCTCAACTTCCTCCTGCTTACAGCAGAATASAAGCCATCATCTCAGTATGTATTTAGAGACAGAAATCTGTTTTGACACTGTCTGAAGGCTCCATAGAAGTTATCCATATCACAGTAGACACCAATTAGGTGTAAACAACTGGTGCAAAGAAACAAGAGAGCAATTGTGCCAAAGAAACAAGAGAGCAGTGGGAACTCACTGGGGAGTGCCAGTGCATGAACTGTCATTTCAAAAAATTCACACTCTTCAGCAAACCTCACAGAGCACTTAAAATCATTTTCTCAGGCTTTAAAAACAGCAACAACAAAAACAAGGATAGGTGCATATTTTCTAAAGAATTTCCCCATATCTTCTCCTCATTCATCAGTAAAGATGTTAAATCTGCGTGTAAAATTGTAGCCCAGTCTCAAAGGGTTGCAAACYACCAGCCTCTGCAGCCCCAGGGGAGTGTAATTCCAAATGTAATAGATACCACCACTCCAGCCAGCTCACTTCTGCATTTTGCACATAGATGGCACAGCTTTGCCTCAGAGGATGCCACTTTGCATTGTTCCTTCTCTGATTCCCACAGTGCCAACAGCAGTGCTCRGCACCACGCTCCCAGACACAGCTTTTTGCAGGACCTCATGTCACCGTGAAGCTCAGCCCAGTGTCACAGATTGCTGATCTGATGCACCTAATCCTGCACAGACYGAATGCAGGTGTGTGGCTGGCAGGGCTTTCCCCTGAAACTAGCTCAAACAAGGGGTTGCTCCAGAGAGTGAATGCCTCACTGACACCCTCTCTGCAGTGGGATCAGACCACGGATATGCTGCCTTTGGAGGAAGCCTGGCACAGGAGGCAGGAAAGGGCTGTCTCAGACCACTGAATGTACTCCAGATTTCCAGGGAAAGTGGAGTGGGGGTGGGGTGGTGGTGCAAATAAATAAAAGTAATAATAATAGAAAGACATATAAATAAATAAATGGCCCTCCTTTTTGCGTAAAAAAATGAGAATGGCATTTTATGTGGGAAGTTAGTAATGGAACAAGAGGAAAAAAATTTAAACTAAAAGAGGAGATATTTAAATTATACATTAAAATRAAAGTCTTGACTGTAAGGGTGTTTGGCACTGGACCAGAGAAGTTGTGGATGCTCCATCTGTGGTGGAAGTGCTCAAGGCCAGGTCAGATGCAGCTTTGAGCAACCTGRTCTAAAGGGACTTATCCTTGCCCACGGCAAGGGATTGAAACTGGAAGGTCTTTAAGGTCCCTTCAAAATCCAAACCATTCTGGGATTATATGACTAAGAGGTTTCTGAATCTGGCCAAAGACAGAGCATTCTTCAGTCAGATTTTTTCAGTTTCCTCTTTAAGGCTGCAGCTGACAAATACCTTTCTTCAGCAGGATGGCAAATGGAAAGACTGAGAGACCAAAACCATYGAAATACTGTGCTACCACCAACCTACTGGTAGTGCCCAAGAAGAAAGAACATGCTCAGCAGGAGGAGTTCATGATCAGCCAAGATGAGCTGTCACCAAGCAGAAGCCACCCAGTGAGACTCGTGTTTCCTTGCTGGAAGCAACAAAAAGCTACAATAAAAGGGCACGGGCTCATGCTCAGGCTGAGGGCACCACCACCAGATCTTACAGATCTTGAAACGCAGCCAGTGGTTTCGCAAGGAATATTAAAATGCTTAGGGCACTCTTGTGTGACATTTTGAGTGTCTTAACTCATGCCAAAAGATATCCATATAGCATTGAATGCTACTGAGAGTCTACAGATCACTGAGCACTCTGGAAAATCCTTTCAGATTGTACTGAAATGTTGCAGTTTGGCYGTGTCCATGTTAATACCAGAGACGTTGTCTCACAACAGTATCCCTCACAGATTTATCCCAAGGTTATAAGCACTGCTACTGTACAAGTATGTAGTGCATTCATGATACATTTCACCTGGACTAGTTCTGAAAGAAAAAGTTACAGATGAATTCTTAACAGCTTCACCTGYAAACACATATTATGTTCAAAATCATAACACATGGTATCTGTTCCTAACATGTACCCCACAAGGTGACCCTGTGTGCAAGGTCTTTTCTTTTTGGATACTCTATAATACATTTCTAAAAATCTTTTTCTACCCTCTCCMATAAATTCTATCAGAARTTTTTCCCATGGGAAGGCAAAAGGMTTGCCTAAAGAAAGGTTTTCAGCTGCTCCTTCTCTTCCACAACACACCAAAGATCTACAACAGTCTCTCAGCCCTTGACCTGTACGAATACTGAATGTCCTGGGACACTGGATCCCAAAATGCTTCACATCTTACATATCTGCTYATGGCATAAGCTCAAACTGCTTCTGTACAAGTTCAGCTTGTCTCTGATAACTAATTGAAGTTTACAAAACTGAGAAAACACCGCCTTTGTTCACACCATATACAGTAACAATATTTTAAATGAAGATGTTTGGTTTTAGGTAGTAAATTTTTGTTCTAGAATAACTAGCTTCCCTGGTATGTGACAAAAAGGTCTACAAAAAGCCCATGTGAGCAGAGATCCCTTCATAAGAGGTTGTTCCTTCACTCTCCATAAGTGTGTGCTATTCATAAGTGCTCAACAGAGGAGAACATTTTAATCTGAGGATTGTTCATCAACATTTGGCTTTGGCTTGTTATCTGTGGGAGTGCAAYTATMAAATAAAAATTAATTAATTTTGAATTTATAAAACCACTAATACTGGCATAGTATTTRTTGGGTTTTTTTCTTTTAAATATAATAAATCTTTCTGCTTGAGAAAACAATAATGTTTAGTAGCCTGAGTATCACAAATATATTCCATGCATATATTAACAAAATGAAGGTCTCCTTTCAGCCATTTGAAGAATGTCATGTTAGCAATCATTTGACCATCTGYAATGTGAAATTTATCTGCAATGCCACAATAACCATGYTTAAGGAAGACTTTACTCCTATTTAAGTATTTAACAAAACTCTTCTGTTGGCTGAGATCAGCCCCTGAAGTCTTGCACAATTCKTTACTCAGCCACAGTAAGTGATGTCCTGCTGCCTCAGGATCTACCACTACACATGCACTATTGAACATGCATGTGCAGCTAACCTTAAAAATTAAGCTATTCGATGCAACTCAGAGTTATACATCTCATTTGTCCCCCCAAAAAAAGAAGAAAGGGAGACACTGACTCAGGAGCAACTTATTAATTTRACTTTTAGTGGTCTTGTGCTTGACTGAGTGATTATTTCCAATCTATGAACTAATTTCCTGCAGTAATAAAAATAATTCTTGAAGATTCCTTAATGTTTATTGAACTCTTTTTTTTTGTGTTTTAAAATGAAGTTAACATCATCCTTGCTCTGTGATTTCAACTAGACTAAAAATTATATTCCTAGTGCTTAAGTAATTTTTTAAATATAATACAATAATTTAAAAACACACACACTGTGTGCCCACCAGCTGTGCCAAAGCTGGGAAGCAATGTCAGTACATATCTATGTAAATATATATATATATATATATATATATATATATATGCACAAGCATATCTGTATGTGTGCATATGTGTAAGTATACGCATATGTGTATTTTTACATTAACACACTGTATTAAATATAGGAATGTCTAAAAATCCCAAAAACTCTATTAAAAATCCAATTCATTTGTTCTAAAGCTGAATAGGTAGGTAGAAGTGTAAATCTACAATCAGAGCATAACAGTTCCTACACAGCTATCAGAAACTAAGAATAATTTTGTTGTGGTAAGAGCTCACCAAAAGCACTGCACTGGAGCCTACCATCCAAGGCTAAGAAGAAAAAATGTCATCGTGTCCTCATTTAGTATCCATTTATGTAACAAAAAGTATGGGACAGTGCAGGGGGGAAAACCACACAAAGAGCCCTCAAATGAACAGTTTTAAGTAGCTGAAATTTTCTTTYTTTCCTTGTTTTAAAGCAAGAATCAAATATATCAACACAAACAAAGACAGAATCACAGAATCCTAGGCTAGTTTGGGTTGGAAGGGACCTGTAAAAGTCATCTTTCCAACAGCCCTCTAATGAGCAGGGACATTCTCAGAGGTTGAATTCCTCTGCTGTCCTTTTAGACCAAACCAACTATGTGGTTAAACATGAAAGTCTTTTGCATCATCCATATGGCAGGACATTAAATTTTAAGACGCAACATTTTATGTTAATTGAGTTTACAACTTTCTTAGGAATTTTTTCTAATTTATCTAGTCAGCCTAGCTGAGTTCTTCAGATATCTTCCTCCAGTAGAGAAATTGTCTCAAGAGTCAAAATAATAACAAAATTCCAATTTCTAGCTCAAGCAAAATTAAATTTTATTCCTCTCATGGCACCTTCAGCTGGAGGGAGACATTCTTTCCTACCATGTCTAATTAACCAAGTCCTCAGAAATTTACATAAATTGATATTTTTTTGTGAAAGAAAAATAAATAAGCCATGTACCTGAAGAAACAAGCAAGATATTTATCTGAAGCTGGACCTTTTCTAACTTTTTTTTTTTAATTGTGGATTTTTATATTGCATCTGATGTTGGGAAAATCCATATTCCTTTAGAAGTAGGAAAAAAACATGATTCACTGAAGGCTCTGCCCAACAAGATGAAAAGATACTACATATGGTTTTTTAAGTTTCTCTCTCTTTTTTTTTKCTGTGACTATTGCTCTCCAAACTCACATATTACTCCTTTCTAGCTTGCAAAAACACTTCTTGAGGCCATGTATCTCCAGCAGCTGACTTCTTACATAAATTCCCTGACATGTCCTATTTCCTGCAAATTCACAAAGCAAAATACTGCTGAATTTCAAATGCAGCCAGAAAAAAAATGCACTAGGATAGAGTTGTGAATTATGTCTTTTAACTGTCTCCAGAGGCAAGGAGATATCTTCTTCTCACTCACTTTAAATTTTAATGAAAACATTTTAAATCATCCACTGATATTCATAAACATGGATTAGCATTGAATGTTTTTGAAAAGCACACACACACAGACAGATGCACATTTTATTGTTTTGTTAAGCTTCCTTAACATCCCAGACCCCCAAAACTTTATTCCCTGCCTGTGTGAGGGGTCTGGATCAGACAGTCAACAAGTTTTGAAGCATCCTGTGGCCACACTGATGGATCATTGCCCAGGTTTAGGCTTCTTTTTCAGCTTCACTGTTAGCCAGGAACTGAATGCATGAGACACAAATTTCTTCTGAAGACTCAGGTGTTTATTAATTCTTATCTACATTACAGCCTCACAAGTCATGAGTTCTGCACGCTAGCTAAGCACAAAAAAAGGAGATCCTTCTCTATCTCTACCACATCTTTTCAAGGACAAATCATCCAATTATGAAATGCCACCTAAATTATTTTCACTTTGAACCCAAGTCCCAAGAGGACTTGTGGTTCTCTTTGCAGACTTTTCTAACCAATCACAAAAACTACCCACACCCATGAAGAAGGAGGTGAAGAAGAATGTGAAAAGAAGGACTCAGACAACACCTTAAGTCCTCCATCTCTGCTCACACACATCACTGTGTACTAAAATCTTAAATCTAAGTTTTTCACCCTGTGAGATCACGCACTTCTACAAACTACATACCCATAATCTCAGTGCTCTTCCTCAATATTTACTCAATATGGAATATCTGTTCCAAGGCCTCAGATCTAAAGGTGTTGCTTGCTTGAGGATCAGCACCTTTTAACACAGAAAACCAAAAATTTTCAGCTTCCAGGGTTCCAACAGATCATTTGACACCCGCAGGCTTCACTGACCAGGATATTTCTGAGGCTTTTAGCAGCCCAGGCATGCAAGGACAGGATTAACTAACAAATAGTTGACTGGAAAACTCCTCCTCAGCTGGACTTGATGAACCTTGYGGGTCTCTTCCAACTCAGCATATTCTGTGATAMTTATTCATTCATGAGTGCAGGTTYAGWCTTTATTTTTTATATATAAGTGCTGCACATCATGTTGATAATTACAACAGCAAGGAAGCAGTAAATAAACAATAGGCTGAAACAACTTTTTCCAGAAATATTGTTGCTATTATTCCCTGTGTTTTGTATTTGCTTTGTTTTCTTTCCTTGAAATGTCTAAACAAYGTAAGTATTCCTGGAAAGTATTTATATTTTGTTTTACGCACTTCCTCCTTTTAAGTGTTTCATTCTTGACTGGGAGTTTCCTAGGGCTGGAATACCAGCCTTCATATGGCATCAGCCAAGGTGTTCACACAAACAGAGCCCAGTCACATCTCAGCCACTGCATCAGTCTTTTTGCTGCAGTTAATAAATTCTGATTCTAGTTCACATGTGCTTAAGATTAAGACCTCCCTGTTCATTTCTCCAAAAGGTCACTCTTAGTGATGTGGTCCTCCTCAAGAATGACTTCTCAAGAGTGGGAGACACTTAATCCCCTTAGCAGCCACAGTTAATCTGATTCCTTTCCATTCTAGGTTTAGTTCTTGTGCTGACTAAGGTACTTAGCWCTGTAAAATGATAAATCTTTTGCACTCAGCAGTGGTGAGGCCACACCTCTATTCCTGGGCTCAGTTTTGGCCCCTCACTACAAGAGAGACATTGAGGGGTTGGGTCATGTCCTGAGAAGGACAACAGAGMTGGAGAAGAGTGTGGAGCACAAGTCTGATGAGCAAAACTGAGGGAACRGGGATKGTTTAGCCTGGAGGAAAGCTTAGTAGAGTCTTTCTGTCTTTCTTTCTCCAATTACCTGAAAAAAGGGTGTAACCAGGGGACAGTGTAACCSTGGAACAGGCTGCTCAGGGRAGTGGTGGAGTCACTGCTCCTGTAAGGTGTTTTAAACACGTATGGCATTTGGGGACATGGGTCAGTAGAGGACTTGGCAAGGTTGGATTAAGGGTTAGCTTCAATTACTTTAGAGGTCTTTGACCATCTAAATTACTCTATGAACCCATGATTCTATGATTTGAGAATTGTTTTTATTTTTTGGTGTAACTCACAAACATCAGGCTCCTGAACTATCACAGGGACCACTTTAGGACATGTGAAAATAAAGAAGTGCCACCTAAGCCATTCCAGGAGAGACAGAAGAAACACAAAATGCTTTGAGGATCACATAAAATTTCTGTAGAAATTAAAATCTCAGCCMTTTCTAAATTCTTTCCAATCTGTCCACGGCCATTGTTCCATAGAATGTTCCCTGTCCTCTTGTGAGCATCCATAGCTATAGTAGTTCAGACCTAGTGATTTTCCACCACTAACTACTGCTAAAATGAGAATAAAGCAGGGAAGAAGCATTTCCAGAAAGCAGATAATCAAAGCAAAGAAACGAGAAGAAAGCTCCAATTMTGTCTGCAATGGCTTCAGCACAATGAGTTTGGGAATATTAATGAAAATATCAGTTATTAATGGATAAAAATATAGGACTTCTTGTTAGCTCTAATTTATGGCACATGTAGCATTGGTGAAATGATTGAAATTGATTATTACTTTCATCAATTTATGTKGAAACATTTACAGAAGCACTTGAACATTGTCCTTTACAGTCTTGAAGGCAGCAGTCACATTATCAGATTGTTCCACTTGGTATATTTTACTGAAATCAAGGGCATTTAAATATTTTCAAGATTATGAATGATTTACTAATTAATAGGCCTAGACAGCCTCTTGAGTTACAACTTACAAATTGTTTTAAAATACTTAACCCATCTCATGGTTTTTGTTTTACACAGTGTGGTAGAAAAGAAGTGAAGGTACACACTACAATTATAATTTTTGATTTATATTGTGGAAGCATAACAGCCTTCTTGGCAAGACTTTACTTTCTTTGTGGCTTACAAAAGGTTATTAGGCAATGACTAATATTATTATAGCTCTAATTCAACGTGATTAAATAGTTGCATTTTAATTGGCAGTTGCAGGTACAGTTTGGGAAACGAGAAATATCCTAATTACTTGAGTGATGGATGTCTTGAAAAGCCTAATTGAGGCAGGTGGGAAGTTTGAATGCTTCTGTTTCAGTATGGGTAGAGTGGATGTTGGATAGTTTCCTTCAAAGTAAAAACTCATTGTGTGGTATTATTAATATTTTAGCTGGAAAAAAGTAGGTTAAAATAATTTTGATTCACACGTTTCAAAAGAACATTGGATATAAACACTTAATCATAGATCTACTACCATGAATGACATGCTTTACACAAATTTATCCCTGACATTGCTGATACTGCTAAGAATTGGTAACAGAGTCCAAATTCCTGAAAAGACCAGTATGACCTAATTCAGCATCAGTTTGGTTGCTTTTATTGGCTTTCCTCAATCAAAACAAGTCGGTCATCTTCACATCCAGCAGGCATATGCTCTCAGTGAAATCTTTAAGGAGGAGCACTGGAGCAGAGAAGAGTAGGAGAACAGAGTAGCCCCCTGCTGAAATCCTGGAGTCCTGCTGTTCTGCATCAGGTTAGCATGAGGGACTGTCACTGTGCCTTGCTCCCCACTATCACCATCATATCCCTGTGTCACTGTGAACTTTTCCAGCCCAGTGGCTCTTGTTCAAAGCGAAAAATCTGCAGCCAAGTGTCATATGGAGTGCCTTCATAAGTAGTTAATTCTGTCTATATTTCATTGGATGTATATGAAAGGCACAGATCAAGATCTTTTGAGTTGTTTTTCCAGATCAGTCACTGAATATTCAGTCTCCTTCCCATGAGAAAAAGCATTTTCCTTTAGTCAAATGAGTGTGCATAAATAACATCTTCCTTCTCATTCAATCACAAAGTCTAAACAAACATTACCTCCAAGCATAAATATAACCTCTGTCTTTGGATGATGCTAAAGACACTTTGCTTGTGTAGGATGGCAGTCAGCAGCATCCACTGCTTACTTCAGTAATAACTTAGTTCGATAAGGAAGAATCAAAATGAGGTACAACTACACAAAAACTCCTCAAAATTATTTAAGACATTTTCTTTTCCTTTATCATTAAGAAGTTTGTTTTTAATCAAAGTCAGGCATTACAGAATATATCGGTCATATGTCAAGACAGGTACTAAAGCAAGAGACGGTAACAATGTAAACAGACATTAACAATGGGGTGTCTTTCCATCCCCTTGATGCATAGAAAAACCCTTACATTTTTATTGCTTTATAAGCAACAGCACAACTAATTTGGTATTACCAAATTTGTATTAAAATTACAAATTGCATTACGTATTTTAATTGCATATTATAATATAAACCCATATCCTCGTATTATTGGTAATTTTCATTTCAATTTTTATTTGCCACACCAATATTCTGGAAATCTTTCCTAAATAAGGCAAAAGCTTAAGAAAAATAATGTCTCTGGACAATTGTCCACACACTGATTGTTCAGCATGCAACATAGAGCCCACATACCTTCTTTATTGCCAAAGCTCCCATCAGTTCAATTAAAAGAAAGTGAACACAAAAAATTGCATGTCTTTTGGAAAACCAAAGAAAGAAAACCAAAGTGAAGCGGGGAACAATATGGTCACAAACTATCTTCCCCAAACTGGAAAGTCTGAAACACAACTAGCAGCAAGGCTTTCTCCAGCCCTCATGTGTTCCTGGAAATCACTTAAAGATCAATTCACACAAAAATATCCCCCAAAAACACAAACAAACAACAAACCTGAAACACCTCAGAGTCCAACAGAGCTATTTTTAGGACCCCAGAGACAAATTTACTAAGCAGACATGGGTGTACCTTGTATCAGCAGACATTAAACAGCCATAGTCAAAGATTGTGGAGGTAGCTTCACACCCACAATCTCTTCAGGTCGTGCATACAAGGAAGACAAGACAAGTTTTGTTGGTCTTGGGCTGTGGGTTGTGCTGCTGTGGGCACAGGCATTCTATGTTTTGCAATGCACTGAGAGCCCTGGGTATCCTTGCCACGGGCCAAAGCTGAGGCCTGAAAAGATGCTCAGCCACCAACAAGGTCGTTTTCTCTCCCTTTGTTGTCTGCTGGGCCACAAGAGCCCCAACCAAGAGCTTCCATGTCCCCTCTCTCAACTTATGCCAAACCAGATTCCAAAGCTCCCAACGTGCTGCTCACACACAGGCTCTAGGGGTCCAGACAATCAGCAGATTTTCTTACAGAACAGAGCTGGAACTTGCATGATCCATAAGACTGCACACACTGAAGCTATAAGGCAGGATTTGATCAGGTGTAACTAGTTCTTCAAGGTCTCCAGCTTCAAGACACATGAAGTGTGGGGCAAGTGCAATATTTTAACTCTGTGCCACCCAGTCCTGTTGACTGTATGGGAGCAATCTGCCTCTGGAAGATCACCCCTACAGCATGACCCTAGAGTTAAGATAAACATCCATGAGGGCTGTCAGAGAGAGAAGTTTCAAGCTGTCACCTAAGCATTGCCCAAAGCTGTCACYGTGGCCACATGGGAARGGAAAGCAAGGATTTGCTGAAGGAAGCTGCAGTAACAAAGCCCATTTTATGTCTGCTGTACACAGATACCTCCTGGGGCGGACTGGTGCTGTGTGCACATCAAGTGTATGTGGGGCATGGATGGTGAACCTCATGATAATTAAGACCTAGTCAGAAAAAAGAGCCACATTTTCAGATACCCTCCACTTTCTGGGGTGGAAAGCCAAGAGCAGGCAGGCACTATGTGCACCAATGCTTGGACATTGGAATGGCAGGTGGCAAGTAAGAGCCTGGAGCTCTTGTGGTACAACACAAGGGCTGCAAGCAAACAAGATCAGCTATACACATCTGGGTTATCAGTGCAGGTGACACCTCTGCTCATCGGCTCCTTCTGAGCTGAGGCATCTGCCACTCTCCTCTGTGGGAGGGACAGCTGCCAGGTGTCACCTCCCATGTTACTACGAGAGCATGTAGTAACAACAAAAGAGGGAAAGTCTTTAAGATGAAGAAGCATAGATTGAGATTATATACTAGGAAGAAATTCTTCCTTGTGCAGGTGGCAAGGCATTGGCAGAGATTGTTTAGAGAAGTTGTGGATGCCCCACCCCTGGAAGTGTCCAAGGCCAGGTTGAAATGGGACTTTGAGAATCCCTGGTCTAGTGGGAGGTACCCTTGCCCATGGTAGGGAATGCCCATTTCAGGGCACTGAAATGAGATGATTTTAAGGTCTCTTCCAATCCAAACCATTCTGCTATTCTGAGTTTTTGTGTTTGGAAGCAGATGTAAGCCAATGCACAGGATGATGGGCAAATATCAATTTAAGCAGAGAGTCACAATGGAGTAAAGTCTTTCTAAAAGATAATCATGTCTTTCTGATAGTCATATCCTGTCAGATTTTCTGGGATTGTACAGACCCCAGTTTCACTCTGAATTGAGGAACACTGAAACCTGGAGATAGAGTTTTTCTACCTACAAGCTAAAAAAACACTTATATTTACAATATCACTCAGTTAAGACCAGAGTTCCATGCCTGTATATTCAAAGTATAAATTCTTATCAGTGAAATCTGGTGTTTAGAGCTATTGTCTGAGAAGCTGCTAGATCTGGATCTGACATTAAGGAGCAGTGGAGCAGTCACTGCTGACTGTACCCTGCCAGAACAAACGAAAACAGCCACTGCAGGTGTAATCTTACAGCTGCTAATAGTCAGGCTAAGACAATGACTCCCACTGTCATGAATTTGTTTTCCCTGTATCCAGTTTTGGCCTAGAATGGATCTTAATAGGAAGGCACACTTCTTCATCTTTTTCACATTTAATGGGGCTAAACATCCCTAATCCTTTCATCTTTCTATATTCTTTTACAGAAAAGCAGACATCCCAATTTCAAATTTCCCCTCCTATATACAAGAAAGCATTATTTCTTTAGAGGCTTATTTATTTACTTAATTCATAAAATACTGAACTTCTTACAATAGAGAAGTTGTCTCTGTCTGCTACAAGGAAGTAATTATGCCTTTATTTCCAACTCCCCCAGGAAAACTAGAAATTATGAACTTAATTTTGAGCAAAACATGTATTGCCACCACTACAATAAAAATCATAAAACAAATATAATACTTGTATAAGATAAAAAGGAAAAAAAAGGGCTTTAATTAGTTTCAACACAAGAATTTTCTTTTTAGAGTAGAGATCAGATTAAAATAAAAAGCAGTTAAATTAGAGCTAATGAATTCTGACCACTTGTGGTATACAGGCACTACGAGTCTTATGATCTAGGTGTTAACTTACTTCATATGGTATGTAAAACACTTCTTTTTGTCAGCTGGTACTTCTGCAAAATATATTAATTAAAACAGTTATTCTGAGGGCATAAATAGATATTATATATATATATATATATATATAAATGCACATTCTCTTTCTTTTCTAATTCACACAGTTTCAGGAAGCTATGACATTTTAAAATCTCGATTATATGAGAGAAAACCTTAACTTCAGTTTCCTTTGGATAAAATACTGTTTTCATGAACATTCAGGGCTCTTTTTCTGGGTTAGAAGAGCAAGTTTTTCCATTTACTTTCTCCTCTAAAGCATGCTGCTTTCAAAAACAAGGTCTGTATCCCCGGGGTCAGATGGCATAACTGTGTATACTGGCTCCGAGGATTTAGCTGTCCATCTCCTGAGGCTATATGGGATTCTTTTACATGCTCCGAGGATTATCTTTAATATTAATCACCCAGTGTTTGCAATGGGCCATTCCATTGCAAGTCAAAAGGCTTGTTAGTAACTGCCTGGCATTTGCCTGGCATTTGCCTGGCTCGTTCTTGCTCTGCACTCTGCAGCTGAGCATGATTTTTAAGGTAGGCAGGCTGGTTCCTTGCTGTTGACACAGCAGGGGTCCACACAACTGCCATAGGTCAGACCTTATTCTAATCCTCAGTACACCTAAAATCAGGATGTGAGATATTCTAATCCTAATCCTTAGTCCTTTAAGGATCAGGATTAGAGGTCTTCCAATGTGCAGTAGTGGTCTTCTGCCAACAATGAATTTAAGGAATAAATACACTCTTAACTCTAAAAAGCCCCTTAGCCCTGCAAAGTAAAATCATTCTTATTAAATCTGGCTCTCAAGATGCAAGAATGAACCTCAGAGAAGGATCACAGCATTTTCCTTGGGTACTCTGGGTCATTTCACACTGATGCATCAGAAAGCAGAGCGTCACATTGTGGGAACAGTAAGAAGCAAGTGGATGAGTAAAAACAAAAGAATAAAGAAGACAAAGAAGCACTCAGAAGTTTGTCCTCCTTGCTTATACTCCTCATCTGCAATCATTATGGCTCTAGGACTGACCATGCATGTTCCAAAACTTGCAGAAAGTCCTAGTTAAAACGGGATTTATTAAATGTGCAGCAGACAATAGCTGGACAAAGGATCCACGTGGGTGAAGTCACATCAACCAGGGAACTGTGCCACCCAAATAGCCAAAATAGGCACAGGTTCAGCCATGAGGACCCTCTCAAGTGTATTTTGCTGCAGTAGGACATGGCTCCTTAGGACCTTAACCAAGAGAAAGTACAAAACATGGTAACTGCAGAACAATAAAAAATGAGAAGGAAACCTGTTACTTGTTACAGGACAGAAAATCAGAAGATTCTTAATTGGCATTATGTCCTTACAATTGTCTGGAAGGAATAAGTGAGTAGTGAGTCTCTTTGGGAAGTAATGTGGGTAACTGAGGTGCTGGGCATGCAGGAGCTCAGAGAGGAAGGTCACTTCTTCAGCAGAAAAAAGTTAGTTGATGGGGTATTTTTAGATTTCTGCTAAAAGGAGTGAACAGGATCTGTGACATGGAGAACAGACTCAAACAGCTCTCATCTAGGCTCTAAAACAGTAAAGACCAAGTCCTTTTTCAGTAACTAGTGCAGATGCTGCTCATGTGCCACAGCATTGGAGGGGAGCTAGTAGTGTGATCCTCCTGCACACACATGCAAGGAGAAACAACTCTCCCTGCCTCCCTTTGTCAGTATTCATCAAGGATTTGGACTGAGGTCAGTGTTTGGCCACTCTTTTTCTTTTGCCCTCTCCCAATCTCCGGGACATGCTGTTCTCTCAAACCAAAAAGAATGATGGTCCTTTTTGCACATCAGGCAGGAATGCATTCATGCACCTGGTCCTTGTCAGATGGTAAATCTTTGTGCCTCTGCTGCCCTACCATGGGGAACAGACAGACCCAAGGCACAAGCAGGCCGTGGGTTTTGCAGCACATCTATCACATGGCTTGTGAGCTATGTGAGGCTTAGTGCAAAGGAAGATTTTGGGCATCCCCTTACCTTGCTCCCCTTCTAACAACTCTATATCCCATGCCTGACTCTTTCCAGTTAAGTAACTAGGAAATCACAAGCTTACCTTTGGGTCAGGAATTGCAAAGCAGGACAGAAGAAATTTCGAGAGAAACCCAAGTCATAACCACAATGTTTTAGCTCCAAGACTGAAACAGAATTTACTTTTATTATACATCTATCTATCTATCTATCTATCTATCTATCTATCTATCTATCTATCTATCTATCTATCTATCTATCTATCTATATCTATCTATCTATCTATCTATCTATCTATCTATCTATCTATCTATCTATCTCTATCTCTATATCTCTATATCTCTATATCTCTATCTCTATCTCGAGCTATATCTCTAGCTATATCTTCCTGTATCAATACCTGTATGTACATCCATATCTATATATTATGGTATCCTATAATTATTTTTGTCAGTCTGCACACGGTGACATGTACTTGTTCATGAAGAGTGAAAGCACACTGAAGAAGACAGCTCTCTGGAGTTAGAGTTCCACTGGATAAAGGCACTGTGAGTTCAGATCAGAGGTGCTACAGCATAGACATGATCACACCATCTTCAAAGCCTGCCTGCTGAGCTGGGGAAAAACAGCTCCAGTCAAAACCAGACATTGTTATGAGACATTGGAATATATATTTTCCTCCAAATCTTGTAGTCTTGTAAAAATGCTGTATCTTGAACACAACTTTGACTTGATTAAAACCAACCAAGCAAAAGCATTCTTAGGGTTTTTGGCCTAACTTTTAGGCTAGTTTACACAAACTGTCTTCTCAGTTTCAGCATAATATTAGTCCCAGTTGTTTAGTTCACTAATGCTTGAGTATTATATTGTAATTATTTCCATTTATTGATTGTGTACCAGTGTTACACTGTGTCTATTACAATGTATTTACTGTAGAGAAAATAATTTTGAATCATGAAATTAGAAGTGGAAATTCTCCTTGAATGTTTTTCTGTGAAAATTAACAGAATAACATATTGAACAGATAAGCCCAAACTTGCATATGCTACTTTCACACGTTACTGTCAGTAGAAGCAACACAGGAGCAAATTCTGCTGCCAGCAAATTTGAAATACATTCTGATTTCTTAGTCATTTACACTAGTGCTGGTGAAATAGAATTTACAATAGCAACCCAAGGGTCAGAGCATAAACCAAGATATAGTGAAATGCATCTGACAGCAGGATATGCCTGAATTTAAGCAATTTTCTCATCTAACCATGATCCTGACATGATCACTCTATTTAACATAATTTTATGTTGAGCACATAGGCACTTTATTGCTGTAAAGCTCCCAGTATAATCTAATCCTTTGCAGATCAAAGCTCTCACTGCAGAGTCCTCAGCAGGATGACTTTGGATGTAGAATACTGGAGAGCTAAGCATTTGCATGGTAGAGACAGAACATTAATGTATTGGGGCCCTCAGCTGGGTTCTAAAAAAATTAGTAATCTGAATATTTCTGTTCAAACCACTGACATGGAGCTTTATTTTTGCAGTACAGCAAGAAAGGTGAAACCAGTGGCTTTCTCTAAAATACCACCTAAAACATGCCTGTTGAACCTAGCATTTTTCAGCAGTTATGCATTTGAGTGTGAAAAACATCCAGACATCTTTCAAAAGAGGTGAATTATATTGGCATGTGAGCAGTAACAAACTCCTTTCATCTATCTGATATGCATATATATGTAAGTGGTTTTAAGTGAAATTTTTCTGGAAAAGGGACCTCTTTCACACAGTGAACTGAAAAAAGCTAGATCTTAAGTATTACTATATAATAATAAATTATAACATAATTTTTATATAATAGAATATATGATAACATGTTATTTAATGAAATAATATAAATATAAGAAATATAATAAATCATAAACCATTAGCTAATGTTCTAGTAATGCATAGAGCATATTGTCTTCTTATATTATTAATAATTGAAATATAGTATAGCTACATTCAATTAAATATTGTAGTAMATACTAYTGTTTAATATTAAGTATTAATATTAAATACAGTAAATATTAACTAACAGCTAACGTCTACCCTACAAAGCACTTAAAATGGCTTACTGGGGAGAAATGATCCTTTTTTAGAAGCAAACAGAAATGGCAGCAAGTGTTTTTCCCTAAAACAAAAACAAGAGGGGCAAAGCAAAGGCTTGTATGAGTCAGCCAGCATGGCAGGCTGTGTGGTAATGCCTGGTTTGAAAGACACCTAGCTGCGGATTATTTCACCTCATAGAAACAAAGAAATGTTTACACTCTCAATCAAATTTTAAATAATTCCTGAGATCAAGGAGCCGCAGGAGGCGCTCAGTCGGGTTGGGTTAAGTCATGCCAAGTGTAAAGGTGCTGGTCCTGCCCAGGTGTGGCTGTTGGGCACACTTGCCTCACAGCACACAGCTGCCCTCCTCCTGTCTCTTTCTTTGCCTGTCCAAGGAACAGCAACAAGGGGCTGAGAGAGACTTGTTTTATTAAACCACTGAATCTCCCATAGACAGAATATTTTCTGCTAAAAAAGGACTGGTTTTAGAACAATAACAAATTCATCTCATGACCTTAAACCATGTGAGCACCACCTAGAGATTTAAAATTCAGAAAATGCTGGCAGCAGATGCCATCCTACTGATCTGCTCTGAAAATGCTGATGCATTTACAGTAAATCCCTAACCAGGCCAGTTGTGCAACAAGTTGAAGTGACATAAAGTATTAACATTTATGGTGATGAGTCAAATCAAACAAACATCCTCTTTTATAAGCTTTCTCATGGCATGTAGTAGCATGTACTGCGAGTAATGAAACATCTGTTACAGCCCTGACTTGCTCACAACCGAGCAAGTGTTGCAATAGCTCTGCAGGGCCAGGATTCACATTAAGCCTTTAGTGGGTAGATGAGAAGGATCAGCACTAACAAGGTTTACTTCATCCCAGTTTATTCAGGAAGAATGAGCAAGGTTTCCTGTGAGGAAAACAAAAAAAGTGCCATATTGCAAAATATCCAAAACTAATTTTAACTCTAGACTGACATATTTCAATGATACTTGCAGTTCACTCAAGTGCTCAGAAGTCCCGTTTCATCAGGTGTATTTTGGGCAAAAAAAGTGAATTATAGCACTGGTTTCGGTGGCTCACTTTTGCATAAAGTTGCCCACTTTATACATCTGTATGCATCTATACATGCATTATGATGCACTGCACTCAATATCAACAACTACCCCATCTGCTCAGCATCTTCCTGACTGCCCTCTGCATTTCCCACAGTGAGGACAGGCTCATGCACTGTCTCCCACTGCCACCTTCAACTTCACATTAACTTTTGACATTTGCCAAAAAGACTCAGCTTTGTCCCCTCTATACCATGATCAGTATAAAGAGACAACAAAATTCCTGAGAGTCAGAAATTTTAGTCTCAATACAGCAGATCATATACTAGTTATATACAGACATATTCTTATTTCTCAATTCAAATATATATTTAAAAAGCACTTGTTTAAGGGCTTTCCTGACTAGAAATAGTTTCCAGTGTCTGTCAAGGCTTTTGCAGCATTACACTTAATGTAATGTAAAGCATTACACACCTTAAAGTTGGTGTCTCTCTTAGATACAGGTGAGCAGTCCTATTGGCTGTTATAGAACTGTGACACAGAAGCAGGATTTGTTTATTATGTTGGTTTTGGCCTTTTTTAGGCTCAACAGTTAATTAGATACAGCAAAATTAGCATATCATTCT
>CADDXX010000072.1:2521739-2548861 GCA_902810485.1 Alauda arvensis | reverse complement strand
GTGTCGCCGCAGCGCCCGCGCCGTCGAGGCGAGCGCTCGTCCCCGCGGATGGCCTCGCCCCTCCGGCCGCCTATTGGCTGCGAGGGGCTGATTTGCATGGCAGCTCCCCGCCCCCTCCCGGGCCGCCCCCTCCCGGCCCCGTGGGAAGATGCTCGGCTGCCGTCGCTGCCCGTCGCGGGGAAAGTCCGCCCCGTGGGTGCCGGGAAGCGTGGGCGCGGTGAGCTGTCCCGTTTCTTCGCCATCGTCCCCGTGGACGTCCCCTGTCCCCTGACCTTTCTTGTCCTCGCCTCCCCGCCGGCAATCGCGGGCTTTCCGACTCTGTGATTCTGTAATTCAAATTGCCGCTGCTGAGTGGAAGGAAGATGTAGCCTCGCTTCATGCTTCAGAATATGGGTCAAATTAAATTCTTTTTTTGCGTTGGGACTTCCTGAGGAGAAAAAACCCAACACCTTCCCCATCATTTTAACAGAAAAAAAAAATCCAACCTCACGAAGCGCTGGTGTCACAGTGTACACGGTAATCTCACCCATTAATTAGCTACACAAGTAGTTACAGAGGTTGTTAAGTCTTTCTGAGATGGGAAATTTTTGCTTTTCTTGAAAATCTTGAACATGTACTTTTTTTCTCCTTTTCATCACAAAACTTGAATATAATCTGAAATTTTTAAAATATAGAAGTTACTTTTTTGTTGGTGCTCAGAAGTAGCTGAAAGAGCAACTGTGCTTTCCTGAGCAGTTACATGACTCCAAAATTTCTTACATTGCATCAATCCCACCCTGGGTGACTGAGAACAAATTCTGTCACGATGGAGACAATTGCAGAGATGTAGGAAGCTTCCTCCATCCTTATTTTCTATACTGGTTTTGTGTCAGGAAACAAAATGTAAGTACGAGGAAAATATTTGAGGTTTTATGGTTAAAAGTCAGTTTCAAATATATCTGACAGAAAGGCTCTTTTACCTTGAAAATTCCAGGACTGCACTGGGAACTTTGCTGGGGTTTTTCTCTTAGATCTTGATGCTGGAGACAAATTTAGGTGCTTGGGTCTCACCAGTTCCCTAAAACTACCTGAAGGCACTGAATTGTGAGTAGATTTTCTCTTGTTGTTTGGTGTTGCTAATGCAAGAGGAGATGAAAATAGAGCCTGGTGTTAATATAATGTCATGGGTAATCAAAGGTACAAGCTGCTTTGTATGGCATGGAACAGCAATTACAAATTAACCTGCTGTTGTTTCAGCACAGGTACATACAGCTATGGGTGCGTTGATTGATGTGTCTGATGATCCTGTCAGGAGCAAATTGCTCATCTAGAAACATCTGGTATCTTCCCCATAATTCCTGAGTAGGATATGGAAGACCAAAGAGATGACTGTCAAGTCTCCCCTGCTTTGGGAGAGACCTCAGTAAAAATTTCAGTAGCTGAGTAGCAGGCAAGGTAGCAATATTGTTAAAATAATAGTCTTATATTCTACTATAATAGTTTCTTATAAAAAAATAAGAAACTAATGGAGAGTGAGAGGAATTTATTATTTCTACAGATTTTGCCAGCTAGACGAGATGAGGTTAAAGAAGGTTCAAAACTCTCATAAAAAGCACACTAATTAAGCTACACAAATTGGCAGCTAAAGAAAAAATCACCATTGCCAAAAAAGTATCCTGAAGTTCTTGAGTGTGTTATGTTGCTAGATCTTACAAAAGGTGCCTATTTTCATGGTGTTATGAGAAACAGAACCAGAATGAGTCATATGAAAAGATTGTTGTGTCATCGTATGTCCCAATTATATTTGTTTTGGGTTATTATATTCATTTCAATCTCTTCTACAATAACATGAACAGGATAGATTGATAATGGAAATGATTAGACAGAGGAAAGTGATTTTCCAAAACAAGAGATAAAAATTTTCAGTCTTGAAATGTTATTCTCCTGAGCAGCATTACATACCAAATTACAAAAGTAACATTGTATTTTTTTTCCGCTTTCTGCTATCTCCCATTATAAGAGAAACACTTTGTAGCTTACCAGTGAAAGTAAATACTCACTTTCCATAGATAAAGGCAGAACTCATTAGTATTGGGATCACAGATGCCAATAAGTTTCTACAGGAGTTTGGACAATAAAATGTAGAATACATCTGCAGATACTAAGCCTCTCATTCAGTTCTTTTTTCTATTTCCTGATGAGCTGCTGCATTTTTTTTTCCTTAAAGATTTCTAATCCTGACCTAGGTCTTGAGTGATTGCTTTGAATGAGTCAGGTTTTGCTTCCAGTTCTCTCATATCTAGAAAGAGGACAGGCATCATTACTCTCAGTTCTCATAAACATGTAGTGAAAAGTAATATATAAACAAATTGGACTCTCATGTATGTTAAAGTACCATAAGGATGTGTTGTATTTCAAGGACAATTCATGGCATGAGGGAGACCCATCACCTCTCTATTCAGGTGTGTGATGCTTTTTAAAGACATTTCCAACCAGGAAACTGAGTTTCTTCCAAAGCCCAAGAAATTAGAAATTATGTGGACATGTAGATTTCTCCTTGCTATCACTTACCAACATCTCAGGATATCCAGGAGCTCTGGGTAATGTCAAAATTTGGGAAGAGCAGTTTCACTGGGCAAATTACATACAGGTAACATACAGAACCCTGTTTTTTCTGGAGCTTACCCATCTCTATGAAAGCAGTTTGTACCCATAACATCTGTACTACGAAGTATCAAGTTATAGTAGTATTAATCTATAATAATTGACATTTGTGAAAGTTTTGGCTAAAAACAGAGCAAATTGCTACCAGTTCAGTTGTGTATCCCAGAGCCAGTTTTCAGAGACATAAAATTCATGTATGCTTTTCTGGATATGCAGTACACATGAGCCTCTTCGAAGCTAGAATCAGATCTGATGTAAACTACCTCACAGTGATTCAATCAAAGTAATGATTCATGGTCCTGGACAATTAACTTTTTTCTTTTTAACCTCATGGATCAGTAGAGTCATTCTGACAGTACATGATTTATGAATTGCCAAGGTGAATTGAAGGGAGACACCAAGACACTGATGCTAGAAAATTCTTTCACTATATTCATTTACCAGAGGAACTGAGTCTTCAGCTGTGATATTTCCAGCTTGAGAAAGGTCCAACATTCCTGCTCTGTCTTTTCACATTTCATTGTAACCTCTCACAAAAGCTACTCATGTTACAGAACAGCTTCATCAATAAATGTTGCTGACATAAAGAAGTTCTTGGCTGCGTGAGGAATTGAGTGCTGAAAAGAATTCAGAAGCCAAGTATCTCCACAGGTAGCTAAATCTACCTTAATTCTTTGTTAAAGCCCATGGAGCTATTTGGATTTACATAGGGATAACATAGTGCTCTAAGTATTGAGCCCTGCAGATGTTTTTCTTTTTGCTTTCCTTTTCTCTCCTTCATTAGGAAGGAAGAAGACTGCTACAAAAGGATGGAGTGCTGAAAGCTGTGCAGATGTAATTGCTGTGGAGTCAGAGGATGCCCTGTGCCAGGGCTGTCTCTCTTGCTTATTTAGGAAAGGATTTAGCATTCTTCTCCAATTATGCCCCAAAGGTATGTGAACCCAGCCCTGGGTGTTTTGCCCCTGAATTCCTTGTGAACCACAACTTGGCACTCATGGATGGCTCTGAAAGTTCATTACCTATACACGAATTCTTAATCTACTTAGGGCTGTATCAAATGCCAGATTGGATGCACAGGAAATGGCCCTGGGACTTCTGTTGTCTTCAGAGATGATGGCAGTGCCAGCACGTTTTATTAAGCTAGTAACCAATAAACGAACAAGTTCAAAATGCTTTCACATGATGGATGCAAACAAGCATAGTTAACTGGAGCCAATGGAACAATACTGATTTCTGGGAACTGAAGGCTTGTTTGATTATCAAGTAAGCCACTGGATTTCTCTGCTGCTGTCACAGCTTTTGAATGCAGGAGCATAGCCCATAGATATAACATGACAAAGGTCCTGACACATCAGCTGACCTAATGAGAAGCTTTACCTAACCCTGTTCCTGTACATCAGTAGAGGTGTGTATTTTAACTCCTGTTATCAGACAGAAGTGAGGTATTTCTCCTGCACATTTGCATGCCCACAGACTGAGGTCAGTTAACTTCTGCAGTACAGGGAGCACTTTGCAACCTGTCAGAGCAGAGACAAGGACATATTTATGTCATTCAAGAGGGATTAAAAAAGTGAGGGGAGGAAGGCACATGGCAGGCACTCAGATTTGGGTATAGTCCCAGTAACAGTGGATTCTAGGGCAAGTTCATATTGCCAAAAACTAGATGTGCTATTTTGCCCTCATCACTTCTGTCTGAGAAGAAAATGGCCAGGCTGGATATGAGGTATGAAGGCAGAAGTGCATGGGCAGTAATAAAAAGAGTTTCTTTTTTTCACCAGAGGTTAAAAGCCTGAGATGGTTTAGAAGGGTGAGGCAAAGAGTAAATAGACCTTCACAAAGAGAACTATTGCAAAATGAAGACATTTCCAGAGCTTTTTTGGAGCATACTTTTCACATTGGTCATTCATAGAAAAGGTGTTGCTTTCTAAAACTCACCAAATTTTGATGAAATAAAACAATTCTATCCTAGAACTGTGTGAACATAAATTTTATACTGCCATGTTGATGGATCACCTTATTCATGCTGCCAGTGCTTTTCAATATAACATATATATAGCAATATAACATCCAGAAAGTGGTGGGGAGCCTGCCCAAAGTGCACAGGGAGTTCCTGCACCATGCAGACTACCTTCTTCTGAAGGCATGGTGCACATGGGGAAGCCTTTCAGGTGGCTTTGTGGTGAGATCTAAATATCTTGTGGTAGACCTTCCCCAGGGTAGCACAGTGGTGCCATGCTACAGATCTGCGAAGAAAAAGAAAAGCTTGTTGTTTAGTTGAAGTTGAGGGAGGAATTACTTGGGATTACTTAACTGAGAATACCCAGCCAGGGAGCGATCCTTTTCACAGCCCAGTAATGACCAATTGCTGCCGGGAATCCTCTGTGAATGGCAAGGCAGATGGTATCTAAGCAAATTGTACGTGACAAGGCAACAGCATGATAGATTTCTTTGGAACGAAACAAAGTTACTGGTGATGTTTGCATGTCTTAGCTTAAAAAAAAAAAAAAAAATTAATGGTACTTGTCAAAGTAGAGGGGTATTTGTCAAACACCTTGCAAAGCTTATCTGAGAAAAGTGAAGGCTTATATTTTATCTTTGAAACCTGTCTGATGGCTGTGGCAGGTATCCCAGGATTCTGAGGCAGCTGCTCCCGGCCGCACATCAAGCCTTCCAGTTAAGAAATGCAAGGACAGGAAGCACTGGGGGCTCTGAGCACCTGCACAGCAGCGCCACAAGAGCCCACGGGTCTCCTGCCATTTACCCCAGCCTGGGAGAATCTCGGTACACGAAGCCTCTGTAGATGAGGAGTGAGTGAGGCAGAGGGGCAGCTGAGCACCTACACTGCTTTTATACAGCTGCCAGCATTTGATGGATGCAGCTGCCTTGGGGGTTACAAACAGAAAGGTCAAACCTGCCCAGATCTTCTGGGCCACTGGGAGAGTCCCAGGTGCTTGCAGCCCTCCCCAGCTCACCTTGTGCTCAGAGGCAGCAGCAGATGAGAGAGGGGCTCTGCAGCAGCCAAGGGGTACAGTCAGCTTTCCATGAGCAGCAGCTATTAGCTTCCAATTGATTTAATGTGCATCCATTAGGATGCAGCTGGGCACTGGTCCTGTTAAACATATCCTTTAACTTCTGGATCTCTGAAAACATCGGATTCTGGCCTTTGCATTTGCCAAGTTCACAACTGAGTAAGCAAAGTGGTGTGGAAGTCCCAACAGATGAACCAAAACCAGAGCACACAGCTTCTCTTCCAGCTTGTCAATCTAGAGAATTATTTAAACTGTAAACAGGTTATATACATATATATATATATATATATGCACACTGTACAAGTTACATCTCTGTGTAGGTTGTGTACTGCTGTGGCAGAGAAGGAGGACTGCACTGTGCATACAGGCTCAGTTCTTTTTTCTTCCTTGTACTCTCAGCTTCAGCAATGCAACCAAGCCTGGCACATGTTGAAGATATTTATAGAATATTTATATATCGTATATTCTACATATATTCTATATATTTGTGGAAATACAAGTATTAAAATACACTAAAACAAAAGACCACATCTTCAGAGGGGTAAGTCAGTTCTCCAAAATTCAAGCTAAATGTTAGAAGTGGGTATTTTTTATTAAGATAATAAACAGTTGCAATGATATAGTAAGATTTTTGACAGATTACAGAAAATCTATTAATATCATATTAAAAATTATTGTAAGATAAATCTGGTACTGTTCTTTTAATCCTGAGAATTTTTTTTTTTTTTTACTGGAAGAAAATTGCTTCTGGAACTATCCATCATCTACTATGTCTTTGTACTGTGCTTACCAACATCAACCTTGCTTCTTGGCAAAGGTCAGTAGGCAGTGCCCCCCAGAAATACCACACAGACAGGTGACAAGCACAGAAAACAATGCTCCACACTTCTTATACTACATGGCTTGGAACCATTGCTTTCACTGCAAACCTGGTAGGCAGCACTGGCAGTGTTACATCTGTATGTTACAAGGATGTTAAACGTGGTTTCCATGTACAGAATACATTTTTACAACATGATAAATGAAAGAAAACCCAACTGGTATTTAATTATGCAAGGGAAGATCCTACATAAATAATAATTTTTAAAACTGTCTATATTTAATGTTAACTACAGCACATACAATTGGTGTAGTACAAATTTGTTGTGAACATAAAATGAAGAATAACTTAACAAAATAATTCAGTAACAGGTAACTAATATACCAAAGTATATTAGTAACTAATATACCGAAGCAAATGTAATATAATATTTAATATTAAATAAATTTTAAATTGTGATTAATATACAACAGCAAATTTAAAGTTCACCAATAATCAGTACTACATCTAGAACACATCTAGGTAAGCGAACATTTACTTAATTCCAAATAGCACTGAATRCCTGCATATCAAATTTCCACATGCTTACAACCTGAAGATGACAGGAGATAGARRTRTCAATTTATGATGAAAAATGTTTCTATTTAGTAACATAGCAAGAGAATTTTCCAAGTGATACTTAAAATCTTGCCCTATCTGCAGCTCTAATGACAGTTAAATTAATTGCATCTAAGATAATCCTTCTTTAGAGACTTTTTCTCCCCCTCCATTCCTCGAAGGGGTCAGGTCACCCACTCAATTGATGCCATGCAGTCCTTTAAACCCTGTCAGAAACATGGAGGAGGGGTGGGCAAAAGACACACTAGGATGGCAGATTCCCTAAATTTCCATCTCCACCCATCTTGGAATATGCAGTTTTCTTAAGATTATTCTGTTATCCATATGGCACCATTCCTTTCCCTCTGACAGGATTCTCCACATGGGATTTAACCCCTTATTGTTCACATAGAAGACCATACCTACTTTTGAAATTCAAAATCATAGCCAATCTGTGGGGCTACTCTGGTCAGTGAGGATGTATGGATGTGAGCTTTGGAAAGCTGAGTAATGTTCTCTGTGCTGCCTTATGCTTTCCTGACTCCTGGGAAAGGGCAAGCAGATAAATGACCCTCCCTACTGCTATAGAATTGCATGGCCTGAAAATATGCTATAGGAAGAGTTCTTGCTCCCTTTCCTTGGTTTTTGTAACAAAGTCAGCAGATCTGGGATTCCCAGTATGAGGAGGATGTAGATGAACTTGAGTGAGTCCAACAAAGAGTCACCAAGATGGTCATAGGTTTGGAGTATGTGACCTGTGGGGAGAAGCTGAAAGAACTGGGTTTGTTTAGCCTGGAAAAGGAAAGATTTAGAGGATCTAACAGCAGCCTTAATGTGCTGAAGCGATTACTGACATAATCCAAGTGTACGGCACGAGAATGAGAAACAATGCTCATAAATTGGGATAAAATTCTGATAGGAAATAAAGGAAAAATCCACCTTAAAGGGGCAGTGAAGCACTGGAACAGGGGATTGCCCAAAGAAGTTGTGGAATCTCTATTCTTGGAGATTTTCAAGATCCATCTGGACCAAAGCACAGAGATCAATGTTGAGAGATTGGAGCAGGAGATTAGACAAAATTACTACCTGACATCTCTCCCAACCTGTGATTCTAATGTGGTCCAAAATCCACTGCTGTAGAGGCCAGGCTTCGGTGCTGAAAGATCCCTCTAAACAGTGAAGCCCTTAAATCCCACATCCTGCATACCACAGTGCAAGAACAGCCAGGCTGCCCGTGCAGTGCCTGCTGGTGCATGAACAGTGTCTAAGGCAGGCTCATTAGCAGCTGCAGCAAAGCCAGCTCTTCACGGGCAACGTTCTCACAGCAACACACCTACATTTCTTGGCTACTGATCCACTGCACTTACTTTCCCAAGATTCTTTATTTGCAGTGATATGTATCTGCAGTTATAGCATTTGCAGCTTGCTTTGGGAACAGCTCTGTCTTCGTTCAGGTGCCCGGCTAGAGCAATCTCCCCATGCTGTCTGTCAGTGCAAGACATAAGACACGTGCTCCTGGCTCCAGCTGGTGGCCTGACAGGGAGCATTGCCAAACCCTCATGGCATCAGTAGGTGCTGAGGTGTATCCTGGCTCTCTGTGACTCGGTCAAAGAGCTGTAGCAGGCAGCGTCACAGTGTAACATGTATTTGCAGGGTATTTCAAGTGATAAGAAGGATTGCCTAGATGCTGAAAAGCACACTCCAAATTCTCTTACCCAGTAATATGTCCATCAATCTTCCAACCTGTTCTACATGGAAATTTTCAGAATCTTATTCCGTGAAGATGAAAGGAGATAGATGTGCCAGTTGTTGAAGGATAACATTAGACTTGAAAGACGATTTTCCAAGTAACATTAGAAGCCCTGCCATCCATGTGGCTTTGGTGACAATTAAATTGATGGACTCAGCTAGGTTTTTATGTGACAACAATAATAATATTGCATTACATTTATAAACTATGCTCCACTTCAGGTTCTCTAAACCAATTTGCAAGCAATTACTTTAAAATACTGCTGTGTGTATTGCTACCCATGTATTATAGATGGGAAAGAAATCAGAGAAAGTGTCAAAATGCCTAGAGGTGTACAGCAAGTCTTGATCTAACTAGAAGTTGCATCCAAATCCCCTGAGTGCTAGTGATCTCTTTTCATGAAAAGATTACATGTCTTTTCATGCCTCTGCTTTTTTCTTACAGATATTTTGTTTCTCTAAAGGCTTATGCCTCTGTACAGCCATGTTTCTACTTAAATAATTCTCTCCCTTCAGTGCTTTCTTATGTGTGAATGTTATTCAGATGATGTGGAAAAAACCTGTGTGATATTTAATGAGTCTATATCAGTTAAAATTAATTGCCAAATTCTGCTTTCAGTGAAATCAGTGGATGTTTGAACATGGCATCAAATGAGACAGGCCCAATGTTATAAACTACAGGAAGTATAACATGGAGGAGAGACAGTGAACTGTTGTGTTTCTGGTATAGAGGAGAATCAAACTTTTTATAAGGACATGTAATGATAGGAAAAGAGGAAATGGCTTTAATCTGAAAGAGCGTAGGTTTAGATTAGATATTTAGAATAAAATCTTTGCTGCGAGGGTGGTGGGGCACTGGAGTAGGTTGCMCAGAGAAGTTGTGRATATCCCATCCCTGGAGCTGTTGGATCTGGTTGRATGGGGCTTTGAGCAAGCTGGTGTAGTGAAAGCTGTCCCTGCCCATGGCTGGTGGGTTAGAACTCAATGATCTTTAAGRTCCCTTCCAACCCAAACCATCCTATGAATCCATGATAAGGATCACCTAACCAGGTGAGTGAATAGACCAAATGTGTCCCCTATCCAATGCTCTTAAGACAAGTACCAGAAAGCAAGATGAAATGAATTATATAAATGCTCTGGCAGCTGCCTTTGGCAGTTAAAACTTTTTTTTTTTTAAAGAAATGCTTCCCAGATCCTAGAGACAAGCACGAACAAGCCCCCAAAACTCAGATATTTACACAACTGCAAATCACAACCAGACTTGTTAGTGTCTCATCTTCCCATTGAACTGATCCAAGAATCCCAACTCTGATGGCCCCAAACCTTGGGGAAATAAGGGTTCACACCCAGATACAGGCAGAGTAATTCAAAACCCAATAGCACCACTAATCTGTAAGAAATGTTTTGGGCAAGTGTACYTTTATAAGAGYACTTCTCTTAGAAAAAACTTAMAATCTAAGGTCTGTCTAAACTCAAAGGCTATTTCTTTTACAAGCCATTAAYACCATTCAGGAGAAAACTAAAAAAGAGGTTGAAGGTGRCCTGTATCTTCAGACAGCTCCCTAATAACCAATAGCTGTAGGATTTGTGAGATGAAGGTTGCATTCAAGCATTCAAACAGCTGAAAAGGTATCATCGGGTCAATGCACAAGATGTTTGTATGGAGCAGATTGGTCAAAGCAATTTAAAAGTGTATTCGGATTCATTCCCACCTCCCTCCAGCTCATCCTGGGCAAACAGAATTTCATTTCGATTTGGGTAAAAAAGTGGAAATTTTCAGCTTTGCTACAAAAATGGTAGAGCTTGTTGTATTTAATGATATGACTGTGTCTGCATACAAATCAAAATGCAGCTTTCACAGGAGCTCCTCAGCACAGCGTGAGAAGGGTGAGAAATGTGTCAGTGAGTGTGGGCTCCGTTCAGACTCTGCTTGAGTTTGTAGGAGGAAACAGAAACTTAACTGACAATAAAATTTTCCAAAGGGCTCGTTTACCTAAATGAAACTATTACAGTCATAAACAAGTCTCACCTGGAGGTGATGTGATGTGCTGTGCTATGCTGAGCTGAGTCAGTGAAAAACCTTTCTGGAGAGCTGGACCAGAGCTGGGTGATGGGCACAGTGCAGTACTGCCAAGGCGCCTGCTCTGACACCAGGTCACCATGGGGCTTCTGGCCTGGGATTTCAGTGCCTGTGGCAACATCTCATTTATTTGATTAGGACAGTATTTTCCTTTCTTAATGTGGCCATCAAGAGTGAGTGCTTGTAGGATCTCTACAGTTCTCAGAAGAAAGGCTACTGCACTTTCTAATATGACATCCATAAAGTAGATGACTGCCCTCAATATTTTGTTTTCCTTTCTATCTAGATTTAGGGCTAGCTTTTTCTTAAATCACAGTTACATGCTTCTATTTCTCTAGCTGATAGAGCATCAGACAAACAACTCTCAATGCAAAGGCTTTTTTCTAATTTGTCCTGAGCATAAAATATTCTTAGCTAAAAGGCCATTTTCTTCTTCCACAAACAGCAAGTCAAAATAATATACCTACACATGCAGCAAGATTTTGGCTTATGATTTCTCTGCCAACATTTTGGAATTCTGCACACACATAAAAGATCCACCTTATTTCCTAAACCTAACTTACTAGTGAAAATAGTCTTTAAAATGGAGTAATAATAGTCCCTTAAAAAAGGTGAAAAGTACAGATGCTATTTTTTTTACTTAAGCTCCACTGGAAGATCTGTTAGAGTCATAATGGTGACTGGTTTTAGTAGTGAAGGACAACACAGATAATTTCCCCCTCTGTGTGAAGGAAGAAGCACTTGGCTGCATCCCAGGGATTATGGCAGAAGAACTGAGCAGCAGAGTGTATTGGAAGGACACATTCCATGGGTACCACTGAAATGATTCAAACTGTAACTAAGGATCCCAGCAGTTTCAAAATACAGGTGCATGTGCATTTGGGGATGAGAGGAGGATCAAATTACAAACTGAGTCACTCGACAAGCTTGTTTTACCCTTCCAGTTATGCAAGCCAGTTTGTGACTCAGCAGCTATACAAGTCTGTTCTCCAATGACAAGACAAAGCAGTTCTGCAGCTGAGTCACTCAGAGCAGCTCTTTTCACACTGATAGATTCAGCAGTCAGTCACGGTATGGAAAAGATTGTGGAGCCTTTATTACCTATATGAGATAGAATAAACATATTTTATAAGAGAATAATCTGCAACTCATCTTTACACGAGGAACTCATTGAATGGGGGAGCAGTCATGGGATTACCCTGACCAATGTTCATGGTCCTTTAACAAAAAGAGATTAGATTTTTTTTTTCTGATAGTGTTTTCTGTTGTGTATTCATCCCTTACTAATAAAAATCACCTGACAACTTGCTGTAATTGCAAATGAAATTGGGAATTAATTTTTTTTAAATTATATTTGAATTTTCTTTCAAGGTTTGCAAATAATTTCCTACACGTTTGAGTGTGACAAGGTGTCATGACCGCTACAGGCAGTCACAGATTCATGTGTACATTGGTTTGGGAATCTCTGCCCCAACTTGTTCCTTGAATGCTGACTTTTTGCTGGCACCAACAATAAGCTTTCCTTACCCTTTTAAGGTGCCAAGTATGAACGATTGCTGCCAATGGTCTTAGCACTTGAAATACCTAACATAAGGCTTAAGTTCTTAAATCTACTGGCAGAAGCATTTGGAGCTTAAAGTGAAGAACCCACTGGATAGACTGCACTTCTCTTTTTCCCCCTGTAAAAATATATATTCCATTAAACCTGTTGAAAACCAAGTGTCTTTATGCCCGGAGGTGAATATTACAAATAGCCAGGATCGTTGATGTAACAATAGCACCACGAGGCTGTGAACAAGGCCCCACTGGGTGAGCACAAACACTGTAGGATAACACCTTAGCCAAGAGGAGGAGCTTGTTGGTAAGTTACAAAAGGCTGAAAAAGATAGAGAAAAGGGAATGGACAGTTACGGTTTTCAAATGTTTGCATTTCATACTGACGGCTTTACCACAAATGGGCTGTAATACACAGCTGTATGTGAATACCAAATCATCTGTGCTTCACTACAGCTTTTCTGAGAGAGGCATCAGCTGTTGTCAGCACGATCTACGCACATCCTGTTGGGGCTCTACATTACAGCCCCGGTGCCGGCAGTTTGCACAGTGCTTTCCTTAAAGCCTCTTCCCCTGCAAACAAGTGTGTGAACATTTCAGCTCTAATCTTCTAAAATTAAGTACCTTCAAACATCATAGAATAAATACTTTCAAACATTTATGCAGAAGAGCAAATGCAAAGTGAACTACAGAAGCTCAAAATGCAAAAAGGAAATAAAAAAAGAGAGCAAACACTACATGCTACTTAAAAACAGCAGCAAAAGAAATCACATCTTTGAAAGCTTATTTCAAAATGTACAAGTTTGGGTGATTTTTTGTCAAGTAGTTTCTGTTTTTTGTTGATTTCAAGGTTGCTTAGTCTGCATGGTGCTGAGGAGGTGGGAAGAAATATTACAGTCTAAAGAGATAGCATCTTTTTGCTGTGTTCCTTTTATTTATGTACTCCTTGAATGTTTGTTTTCCAGAATCAGCAATTCTCTTTCAAGCTCTCAAATCACATTCCAAAATGTATAGATAGGATGGTTATCATCATATATTACTGACATTGCCCAATCCTGTCTATAAATACCTTGCTTCCATTGGCGTATTCCTTGCCAAGTCTCTACACTCTGGATTTATTTTTTATTTTGAAAATCTTGCCACTTAAGCAGACATTCTCAACAATGAAACCAGCAATCAAAAAGACATTTGTTATGAGTTACTAAGAGCTGTGATTTGAACATATTAATTTGTCTGTAGTGCTTGGTGTTGTAAAAAATTATGTTCTACTTGCCTTAAAAGCAATAAACAGCAATACTTTGGTAAAGCTGAATGTGAGATATGTTGCATCATCTTATTAGCGAGAGCTTTACTTTCACAGTAAATGCAAGAGGCTTATGTAAATTTCTTATTTCAAATGAGGATGTTCCCAAGCCAGGCTGAGAAACAACTGATTTATAGAGCAGCATTTCAGTACCTAAAGGGGACTTACAAGAAAGCTGGAGAGGGACTTTTTAGCAGGATGTGTAGTGATAGGACAAGGAGAAAAGGCCCCAAACTGAAGGAGGGTAGACTTAAACTTGATTCTACAATTCTGTGCTGAACTGGTGGTGACTGGTGTGCCATTTCCTAGAGACGTGGAAGGGACAGTTATCTTCTTCCACCTGCAGTGATACTAATATCCTAAATATCTGCTGCTGCTCTCTCTCTCCTTTGTTGTTTGTCCCTGTTCAGACAGGAGCAGTCCACTGTCTGAAATTTCCCCAAATGAATTAGTACAACACATACCAAATAGGCAAGCTGATGACTCACAGATATCAGTGGCTCCATGCTTCTCCCACTCTTATTTCTTACTTTTATGAACTGACTTGCTGTGCAGTAACAGATGAGCTGCCCTTGTGCACAATACAGATGATGGATTTTTTTGTCTAGATAAGGGTGATGACACCAATGTCCTCTGTGCTTACTGCAGAGAAGGAGGTGAMATGATGAATACTTGTGCACTATGTGTGATGGGGAAAGCTGGAGGGACAAAAGGCTGGCTACAGATAGGCTTCTCTGTACAGAACAATTTTAAGTACTGTTCTGAAGAAACCAGTATTTTAAAAACATGGCAATTATGTGGCACATAAAAAAAGAAACAGCTGCATCAAGCATCTTCAAGTCAGACTTAAAAAAAGGAGTCATTTCCTCTGTTCTCACCCTTTCTTGCACACAGAGAGCATACAGTGATATGATAAACAGAGCTACTCAATGGCCAAATCAATTTCTTCYAATTAAAATTTGTGTACACGTCTAATATTCAAAATATTGGCCTATTTAAAGATGYACCTTTCATCACTGCTACTTTTGTATACCTTATTGAACACAATTAATAGCTGTATTAGCTGTGGCAGTTTATCTGGAGTGAATGAAGAAAAGATACACGAAGAAAATGGGCAAAATACAACTGCTTCTGGGATAATCCTGTAGTCTTCCCCAGTTTTGTTGTGTTTATTCTTATTACTTCATTTTGTTTCCAAATGCATGGTAAGAACAAACTATTCCATTACAAAAACATATATGGACACAAGTAATTTMAATTCACCTGGCACACTGTTACTGGCTTTATTTTTAGTGTGAAGAGGTAACTAATCACATTAGTGGACAGGCTTTTATTTTCCAAATGACGCTTTGGAATAATGAACTTCCCTCTAAACAGCAAGTGGGATCTGCCTCTATGAGGCCTCCGTTGTGCTCCATCTCCCTCCACACCACATTCCTCAGATCACCACATTATTTCAGTGTCTCATCTTGCTGTGCTAATGACCCCTACTGCCTCTCTGCTTTTAGGGTGCCCTGCAACTTGCCAGGAAATTCTCAGTGGCACCTAAGCCAAGCTAATTCAATTGTGCTGAACACCTAAGGCGCACAGCTGTTATTCAGACCCCTACAGAAGGCGTAGAGCACCACAGTGACATTCACAAGCAACTGATGGAGTGTGAAGCTGCAAGGCCCAGTCTCTGTGATCCCTAAGCTGCTCCTAGGCAAGACACCATTAGTGCAGGTCACAGATCGCCTCAATTTGACAATTCTTCAGCACTGAATGTCCCCAGCTGCAGTCTGATTCAAGATAATATGATTGATTATGTTGATACAGAGCAGCATAAAGTGTATGCCTTCAATGGCAGGACACACATTATTTCCTCTTTCCTGATTTTTTACTCCACATTCTTCCAATCTATAGCTTTGGCAGAGAATCAKCCATAMAACYTTAAAACAGCTTTCAGATGTTGGCRYATTTAYGCACTMTAAAATCAAAGCAGCAACAAAACAAAGTTTCKAATAGTGGAAGAAAGTTTGAAACGTAACCATGTTTGCAAGGACTGTGTTTCCTCTGTCCCARAAGCAGCCCAAAGGCTGCAAGTGGMTGCARTRTGAAAGCAAATTCTTACCCTATAGCRAAATCATGATTCTGACTACAAGGCAAAGAAAKAAATCAGGGGARTTTAYRTAAAACAAGGTAGAAAARGAGGCTTGCTTGTGAAAAATGTTTTTTTTTCAGGATCTTTGAGAAAAACAGCAAAATTGTCTTCCACCTCTTACAGGACCAAAATAAGGGCTTTCTGAGGCTGATAATGTTAACAGGCTATAACAACATTTGAGAAACTGCATCACAATTCATGTGATAGCATGGAAAATCTGAAAAAAAAAAGCACCCCAAAATATGCGATTAGAAAAACATAACTTTTCCAGCCTAAAATTGCTAAATGGTAATGTGACCTCTGCAAATAATGATCCAAGAACCCTGTTTTAGCAAAAGCAACATATTTTTAATGAAATACATACTTGAAAAAAAAGATAAAATCACATGCCACAGAGACAATGGGTTTTTATCATTATTTAATTTTCAGCACCATTCTTGCCAGGCTAATGCAATCTCTTTTTTTTTTTCCTCACTGTACGTGTAAGATAAATCAATACAGTGAAGAATAGAGGAATTTCTGGGGGGGGAGAAAAAAAGCCTCCCCATTTTCTCATTTTTATCATTTTTCTGGGTCTTTGTTGGTTTTATGTGTTATTGTCACATCTTCTTGTTTGCAGGGTATTTATGTCTTCACACTTCCACCCAAAGAGTCAGTAGGGAATTCATAAATTTGGTTATATCTTGCACTGGGCAGCCACTGACACTGTCTTTCTTGGTCCAGCAGCTCCCCCTTTTCTCCACATTTCGAAGGAGCAACGAACCATTCCGTTTTGATGGAAGAATTTTTGCACGTCCAACCCTGACACCCAGTGGCCTCCGCACTTCCTTGCATCCTCCCGGTGTCTCCACCTTTTGAAACTCGGCTCGAAGGGATATGGTGTTACTCTCCAAACAGATAATTTCAGCWCTTAAATCAACACATTTATGTGATTTCCATAAGTAAGCATCCATTATTATACATTCTGATAATGATATTTAATAGTATTCAGTACAAAAACCTTGACATATCCCAAAACGCTACTTTTTCATGAATCCTACTCATGCAAGCATGTTACCACTGAGCATATATATATATGCTCAGTATATATATCTGTATCCCCTTCCCCCACTCACTAAGTATTCCTAAACTTGAAATGAAAATGCCCTAGTGCAGGCATTCCTTTTGTACAAAATGAACCTAACAAGAAAAAGACCCAACAATAGATTTTATTTTTGCATGGAACAAGAGATGAAGAGAAAGTGAATATAATTGAATATCATTCTTGAAAGCTAGCAGATGGAACTTYTTCTTTTTAGAATGAAATTGAAGTAATTACTTGTAAATAATTGTTGCTTGCCTGTCAGTTGGAAATTTTACCACCTATTTTTTCTGYCTTGTATTGGTAAGCTTGTCTGGCGGTCTCAGAGGTTTTTGACCAAAGCAAATATAAAGTTTTAGTGTGTTTTCCCAGAGCTCTGGATGCCTGAATGCAGCATTTTTATCTGGGCCACTAATAAACTTGCTGAAAATTTCAGGTTTACAATTCTCATTCAGGTTTGGGGGATTTTTGTTTGTTTGGGTTTATTTGYTTGTTTTTGGTTGGTTGGGTTTTTATTGCTGTTGTTTCATTGTTTTGGTGGTTGGGAGTTCTTTGTGGTTTGTTTTGGTTGTGTTTTTAGTTTGTTTTTTTGTTGTGCTTTTGTTTGTTTTTAAATGAGAACTCTTACACCTGTTTAATTTAATGCAGTTATTACTCTTAGAAACTCGAACACCTGCAAGAGATGCAATAAGCTTCTGTGAATCTTTTCTGCTCCAAAGACTGAGTATTTTAATCAGAACATCTGGTTTAGAGTGTCCAAGAGGATAACTTCAAAACAGCTGTGAAAGTAGCCCTATGTGTCACTGTGTTGGCATGGAACATCTATTAAAAGCTAGCAYTCTTGCCATCCCACTCTCTAGAAAGATGCCATTTTAAAAGGAAATGAAAGCTCTCCCTTGTAGAGAATATGTCCTTTTTTGTCCTTCTGTATGCCAGCAAACATAGAAACTCCTAAAGTGTCATGTTTGTTTATTTTTCCTTTCCTGGTCTCTCTGAAAGCAACCACAGAATGCAACAGTATCCAGCTGTGTAATCTGCTTTCAGCTAAGTAAGCCTTGGTAGCAATGACTCAACAAATCCTCATAAAAAATAACAAAAATAAAAAAAAAATTATAGTCCTCATTTAGCTCTTTGCACTGAAGGGTTAGGACACTTCAGAACATTGTTTTTACATTGCTTTATATGGCCTTGGTTTTGTAAGACACTTTTAAACAAGGGGCATAGAACCATCTGGGTTTTCACACAACATTTCTGTGGATTTCTTTTTGACTACAGGGCATTTACAAGGACAGGAAAAAATAGCTTAGTGTCCTATTGAAAAGTTTCTGGCAATGTATCTTTCCTATTTTAAAACAAATAATTAAAAACACTACTAGCATATGAAAGCATGAATMATTTCATGCATTTTAAAATTCACATTATGTAAGCTCTTGGACGGAGCTGGAAGAAACTTCTGTCTTGGTGGATGATAAAACTTATTTCAAGCTTCACTTTGACCAAAAGAAGATAGACAACACAAGTTATATTTTTCTATGGGCTTTTAATCTGCTTGTGACTGTAACATTCAGATAAAATGCAAGCTGCAATGTAAAAAAGTATTTTTCAACATGAATATTTAATTTTGACTTAAATCTTCTGACCCTGCTCAGCTGCACAGCCTGCCTAGGGAAGAGTAACTCAGAGCTCTTCARCTTACAAAGGAACAGAGATGGGACGTACAGGACTTTGCTCGGCTGTATGTAGCAGAAGTAACTTCACCCAGCTTCTTAYTTTGGRAGGACCTGCAAATGCTGTGCCCTCYTCAGCCCTTCTCTCAGTGGACTTGTGTGAGAGTGACCACAGAAAGTGGTGTATTGCCCTCTCACCAAGGAAAGGACTGACGCAAAGGGCTGTTGTGCTGCTCTTGGCACCTCCCRGATGGTTTTGTGGTAGCTTTTTCCTTCTCCAGAGCCAGGCTGCCCGTGTCGCTTATTTGGGAAGCAAGACTAAGTTGTGGTTTATAAAGAGCCAGYGCCAGGGATTAAGCCGTGCCCTGAAACGTGAGCCTCGGGGCTTTGCTTTCCTCTTTTCTGACACCTCCGGGCAGGAGAGACTTTTTGATGTTATTCCCCATGATCCACGACGTGGGTATTTCGTAGCCAGATTTGACAGTGCACCCYCCTTGGATTCCAGGTGAATTGACCGCTATCAAAGCCGGTATCTTTGTTTTACAAATGTACGGGAGGCTGGAGGCCTTACATCGCGGCTCACCTGAGCATCTGCCCGAGGCGCAGCCCCGTACCCGTGCTCAGAACACGAAATCTGACCTGGAGCCAGTCCTCAGCCCTCACGTCCATGCGGCCCAGCCTTGTAACTACAATTTGCCTTACTATGGCTTAGCCAACTGACGTGATCGCACAAGGAGTGATCTATTTTATTTCGACATCAATATTTAGTTATGCCAGGGCCCGCTCCTCCCCCAGGGCGGGGCGGAGAGGAGACTACAGCTCCCGGCAGGCCCTTCCCGGCGCGCTCCCGTCGGGCGCTGCGGCAGGAAAAGCGGTGGGAAGCGCTGCTGCGCCCGCCGGAAAAAGTCCCGGCGCCGAGACCCGTCCGTGCCGCCCCGGCCCGTACGCACCGCCCAGGCCGGTCCCTGCTGCCCAGGCCCGTCCCCGCCGCCCCGGCCCGTCCGCGCTGCCCGCCATCCCGCGCTCCGCCAGCCCGCCCGCCTCGCCATGACGGACCGCTACACCATCCACAGCCAGCTGGAGCACTTGCAGTCCAAGTACATCGGCACGGGCCACGCCGACACCACCAAATGGGAGTGGCTGGTGAACCAGCACCGCGACTCGTACTGCTCCTACATGGGCCACTTCGATCTGCTCAACTACTTCGCCATCGCCGAGAACGAGAGCAAGGCGCGCGTCCGCTTCAACCTGATGGAGAAGATGCTGCAGCCGTGCGGGCCGCCCGCCGACAAGCCCGACGAGTCSTGACCCTCCGGCCCTGTCTCCTGTGTGGTTCCCGCCAAGGACTGACGGGGAGAAGCCTCGCAAAGTGTTTGCTTCTGGACTCTGACTGTGCAGTCGTTCGCCTTTTTTTCAAGTGGAATATAATAAAGCTTCCTGGGCATTCCTAATGTTTGGTTTGATAGTTTCCTAGTACGAGGTTTTTATTCCCAGAAGAGTGCTGCTATTCGGTATTGAGCGTTTCAGTGCAGCCATCTGAGGTGAAAGTCTCGGATRTCCCAGATAGCATTTTCCCGACCGGGCGGATTGATGTTTACTTTCAAAACTCAGTTTTGGAGGGAGAGAGGGGAAGTTTGTTGGTACTCAAATGGTTTGATTTCTTGGTAGCAGTATTATACGGGGTGGTTTGTGGTAGAGCACAAGTCAGTCCCTGTAGTACTTAAAAATTCCAAAATGGCTTTTCTTTAAACACTGTTTTCTTGCTTAATTTTCCTCTTTCCTGCATATTTGARTTTTTCAAACCTCGATTCTTTCTAATACAAATTAGCTACTTTTTTCCCCCCTTATGCTTTCTAGTAACCTAGCATTTAGGTTTTTTCTATCTTACATCAAACAAAGATAGCAATATTGGATTTGGCTCTGTTAATACAGAATAAGAATATAAGGATTACTCACAAGCACTTAGAAGTAAAATGCTTCCAAGTGACACAGTCTTAGGTCAGATTGCATACTCAACAGATGTTGATTCTGATTTGTCACTTAAAATAGGCTTTTTGTTTACTTACAGTAAAACAAATTTTGAGTTCTAAAAGRTGGAAAGACCTCAGACCAAAACTGTGAGATATGTTGCTTGGGGAAATAAAATGCTCTCATTTCTGACATRGTTGTTTGTATTAACATTTGAGGGGAAAGTTCAGCGATTTGTGGTCCTGTTAAGACACTATGCAAGTTTATAAATTATTTTTTCCTGAATCTGGCGATCTCAAGTCAGTGTATCCATCTTCTGAAGAATTCAAAGATAGCATTTTTCAAACTTTGTTGCACATAGTTAGATGAGGGCATGGCTGAAGTGGTCGGAAAGACATTTTACCTGCRAATTTTGTGGGGAACTACTTCAGCTTACAATAAATAAGGGGAATATGTGGAAAACTGGTTTTCAATTTGCCCGCAAGCTGGTGCAGGTAATTGGAAGAGCATCTGTTCCTCACATACTGGGGAACAAGGCTGAGTTTTTCCTAAGCTGAGTTCAAGCACTTATGCATAGGTATGCAAGGSAGTCTTGCAAAGAATTGCGCAAAATTTGCATCTAAATAAACCAAGTTTCCTGTTCAGTTTAACAGTTCCTGCTAAAAGTCTCTTCTAGTACCAAGTCTTAGAAACTTGCCTTCCATGAGGTGTCTCCTCTGCTGGCAGCCAGCAGGTACTTGGTGTGTACAACAGAGGGTGGCAGAGGGGCTTGAGGCTCTGGACCTTGGCAGCTGGAAAAACTGGACTGAGGATAACMGGTGCTTTTGTAATTGTTTGCAAGCTGAACTTGCAACCTTTTGTCAAGTCTTGAAACTCCTACAATAAGGATAAAGAGAAACCATCCAATTTAATCACTCCTGCATTAATTAAAACTATTTCATGGGAAATTTATCTTAGGATAAACATACAGTTAGCTCTCTCTGTGGGTATTCTTGGTACACGTTAAAATGTGAGCAACAAATATGTGACACATAAGCAGAGATTAATGCTTCTTTGCAGGCCAACTCTTCACTATAAAGGCCAAACAGCCCTCAGGGACAAGTCAAGATTCAGGTGATGAATGAACTTTCTGCTTCTTCTGGGTATACTTGCTTGGATCCCACTTAGGCACATACCCGTTTTAGCATGGTTGGAAGATGTCTATACTAAGTAATGATTATGAAACATTATAAACATTTTCTTCAGAAATTGAGAAAACCAAAGGGAAGCCATAATTCCTAATGATTCTAGATAAATTTGAAGTGAATTGGGAGACACTGAAGAGTTTGTTTCTGGACTATGGCATTTTTCCTAAATCCCAAAGCATTTTACAAACCAACAAAAGCAGTGAATTCTTTTACATTTTATTACTGAGAGGGTAAAGCCTACAGAGATCAGAGTTAAATTACCTGTCCCATTGGGATACGTCAGACTTTTACTTCTAACCTGATTGAAAGATGACAGAAACTATTTATAAATTGGCTTGATATTTGCATTATGTTCTTTTTACATCTAAGTAATTTGACTTTTATTGAAAAAACAGATGGATAGTTCAAGAAGATTGATAAAGCTTTCCAATAGGAAAAAGTCATTRGCTTTTGTCAGTGGGGTAGTTCTAAGGTTCCAAGTGTGTACTACACCTGTTTTTTTTCACAGTGGGTGAATAGAAGAGTATGGGAGTCCTAGCACAATACTYTATTGCTCAGAATACCTTGATCTCTTTATTTTCTGATTAGTCGGAATGATAGCCTTACATCAGTTAACATTTGCACAGTGCAGCAATTGCATGAGTGAGCTRTTTTCTGCAAACTGTAAAACTTGCGCCAGTTCTTTCATTTTCATCATGTTCAGCATAAAACTTTGCTTTTTAAGATCATTTGCATATATTAAACTTTCATAGATAACATTTGTACTCTGTTTTAGCATCAGGATTTTACTTCAGTACATAAGATAATTCTTTTTAAAGCTAATCTGTTTTAAGCAACACTGGCTTTGCCTCTTCACCACAAATCGATTAATGCAAAACCAGCACAACTGTTTTCTGAATCCTCATCAGAGCTCCATTGGTCCTGTGATGTTACACCTCTAACTCCATACATTTTTTGTAATAAAATGAAAAAAACCCCATCATCCTTCACCTCCACCCCACAAGATCTATTTGGTTTTGTGGTACACAAAGGGATTGTTTCTTGGTTGTTAAAATTTAATCATGCAGTATTTCATTTAGAACTATTGTTATAATCTATCACTAAATGCATGCTCTGTGCACTTTCTACTGCCCTGGTGCTAGCTTAATTGCCCTAAAGAATTTAATTACTTTTAAAATGGATTAAACTGTAGCACATTGCTGCAYGTTAGACAATCTGGTTTGAAAATCATATTAATGTTCCTTTATTCCTTGTCTATTTGCCATTTTCCTTCTATTTTCATCTCTTTGTTAATTTMAATTATATTTGATTTGGAAAAAAAAAAACCCTGGGAATGTAATACAGTTCAGTGTATTGTTTGTTGGCTTTTGAAACTGAGCCATCATTCTAGGCTATCATGAAGAAATGTCTGAGGAGTCTGACATACCTGAATGCTTCTGACTGCTTTTAAAATAGAACTAGAATAACGTTTTTTCTTGGGTTCAGAAATTCACTTTTTTTCTTTCTCTTTTTTATGCCAACTTGGTAACTGCTTTTTATTGCAGAAATCACAAAATATATTGGACTTCCCCTTGTAACATGTACCAGAATAGTCTCTGCCAYAAATAGTTCACAACTGGAATTTATTTGATGAAACCCCATCAAATGGCTGGAATAGTCCACCTCAGATATGTCTACTCAGACTCCTTGATTTTTGTGAAAAAGAAAACTAGTCCAAATAATTTATACTCAGATCATGGAAGAATGACAGTTCAAACTTCTTCAAAGTTGCAAAAAAAAAAAAAAAAATCAATTGTGAGGTGATACATGTGAAATTAGAATTTCTAAGCAGTTAGATTACAACGGCATTTACTCAGGTTCAAGAAGCATGGTTGCCCCATGTGTTTTTCTGCTGGAGAGCTGGCTTAGAAGCTCTCAGAATCTGATGCCTTGCAGGTAATGCTGATATCAGTGCTTGTGGGGCTGCAATGTAAATCACATTGCTGATMTTGAGAAAAGATTAAACTTGCAAAGTTAAGTTTTGTAAACATCCTACAAAGCCCCGAGGTTACAKTTAATGTTTCTCTTTGCTCATCAGGTTTATAGCTTGACCACGTGTGGCACTGGCGTAATTGAGCAGTGAGCTGCTGTGGACAGACTGGGAATRAACAACTGGATGTGAAAATGTCTTAAGCTGCCTTTGCTAAGAAACATATAAAGAAGATAAGATAAATAAAAATATTTTATATTCTGATCCAGAAGTCATGACACTCTGTGTAGAAACTATGGGGTAATTACTTGCAGGCTGCTCTATGATTTTTACACACAGAGCTGAGAACATGAGTAAAGCCTAGAGAATCATAATTCAACATGATCACAGTGCACGTCAGAGCAGACATCAGATGGCGTAGGCAAACAAATTTTGTGCTTCCTCGTGTTTAAGTAACAGGTAAGTAATGTTCAATTCATATAGCATTAGAAAAAATTGAATCTGCATTCTAGTTTTTTAAAAGGAAAATCCTAATAGTTATTAGCCTAGCAATTTTCTCATCGTGTATCATCAGCTACATTTGATCCTCAGATTTTTTAGTATGGGTCACAGACCGAAAATTTATTAATTGTATTACTGTCCATATACTGTCTATTACTACAGAATTGATGGAGGATCCAAGGATATATAGAGGAGGTAAAATGCTTTTGTTGAACATAGTTTTCCAAAACCAAGCAGTGAGCTTCCAATGTCATGTTCAGGATGAAGATAAAACTAGTTAAATTTGAAGCATATTTCTTCACATACTATGTTTTCTAGTGATAGCATGGTCCCAGTGTTTAAGTACTCAGCTTTATTGTTCTGATGAGATTTCCCGGAGGAAGAGGAAACACTAGGAAACTGGTGACTTGAACAGTTACTGTCCTAATAACATTGTAATGAAAAGTCATGGAAGGAAATAAARCAGCCTGTTATATCCTGTGCCACTCCATGTTTGTGGGGGAAGAGAAGCTAAAGGGGRAAGATAGGGACAGAGTGAAAATCGGGGTCTTTTGTGATGTAACAAGTGGTCATGGTTTTGAACTGAAAGAGGGTAGATAGAGACTAGGTTTAAAGAAGAAATTTTTTACTGTGAGAATTACARACTGGAACAGGTTGCTCAGAGAGATTGTAGATGCTCCATTCCTGCAARGGTTCAAGGCCAGGCTGGATGGTACTCTGAGCAGCCTGRTGTAGGTGAAGATGTCCCWACTCATTGCAGGAGGGTTGGACTAGATGACCTTTAAAGACCCTTTCCAACCCAAACTATTTTCTGATTTTGTGATTCTAATGTGAGTGGGGAAAATCTCATCTATCAAAGTGTTGTAGTTGGTACCTTTCAAGCTGAACAAAMTAAAGAGTACTTTGTTTTGCTCTAGAAAAGATCAAAGCTGTTGCTAAGGTTGTGGAAGTGCTCTCAGTATCTCTCTCATGTCTTTCCAGTGCAGGGCATGTGTCAATGTTACTTTTYAACTGTAAAACCCACAGGCTTTCATGTCATTGTGCTGAAGGATACAGCWTTTTTTCAAATGTCCTTCTGCTAGATCACTGTCAAGGCAACATTGCATCTAAAACATTCAGGCATTTAGCTTTTACTCCTCTGATGTCCATTTCACAGAAAAACCATAGCATGACACTAATAAAACAAGTTAAAGCAGACAGGATGAAAGAGTATGTGGCACCTGCTCTTCCTTAACCACTTTTGCAGAAACTGTCTTCACATTGTAAGACTCTGAAAGTTCTTGTTCAATCTGTGGAGTAGCAAACCCAGTGAGAAATAGAAGGAAATGTGTTTCTTTAGAATTCCTTTTATCTTTCTGGTATATCTGTAAAGCAACAGTTGGATGAAAACCAAAATAAGCTATTTTTTTCTATCTTAGCATGATACCATGATTTCATGACACACTGGTGATTGCAGATGAGGCTGAGTTGAGACTGCTGCAGGAATTTTCTGRACTTTACAGCATTTGTACTTTTTGACCTATTGGACATAAATAAATAAATATGAAATATTTATTTTACATATTATATATGTATTATATAAATACTTGAAAAAAACAAATATATGATGCTGATGAATGGGGAATAATAAATGCTTCTGTTTTCTGTTTTCTGATGACAGAGTATAAAGGCTGATTAACTTAAGTGTCAGAGACTAAAATAGTTCATGCCTCAAACATTGATACATAGTTTTGCTCCTTATAACAAAAAACTGTATAAAGAAGCTACAACCAGAGAAGCCTCTCTGAAGATACCTGACTGGGACTTTGGACTGAAAGTCTAAATGCTGGGATTACATAAAGGGAAAACCCATTCCTAATCACCAGAAACAAACAAGTAAACAAGGAAAAGAATGTGAGCCAAACCCAGCAGCCATAMKAAGAATMATCYCTGGCTTGCTTCAGGGTGGGGGAGGCTGTAGCCCACAGACCCATTTGCTGGGAGCRGGTTTGCACAGATTCACCCCCAACCGAGGAGGRYWGAGGAAGTTTGGGTRTGTTGTACCTTCTGCTCAGGRGCAGTGAACYCATACTSCCTTAYACAATCTGGCTRTGGAACCCCCAACCCTGGGAATGCCACATCCAYGGAACATTCAGGTGAGAGGCAGCACCTTAATCCATCAAAGGCCCYCCGAAGTGCCCCCAGAGTCATTCCTGAATCCTTGCACCACAGGACTGCATGTGATGCAACAACCCAGAGTCTGTTGTAAGAGACAATGGCAAACTCCCCCTCTCCCTCCAGGGCGGTGCCTGGAGTTTCCTACCTGSCCTGAGCAGATATTAATCCATTGGATTCTGTGCTTTTTGGGGGCACCTTCAACATCAAGAAGAYCAGCTGGAGAGGATCAACAGAGCATCGTTGGTATCCACCAAGTGGTGATATTTGTGATATTTTCCTTATTCTGTCCCTGTTACTTTCTTTTTGTCCCCCCCCCACCTATTTTCTATTTCTCTCTCTCTCTCTCCCTCTCTCTCTCTCTCTCTCTCTCTTTGTCATATTTACTATCAAATAAAACCCATACTGTTTGCACCTTCATTTCTGCATAGCCATTTCTAAGACCCTTAGTAATTGGATCTTGACAGTAAGTCATTTTCCACATGGACATCTTGAGTGACAGGCGTGCAGAYTCAGTACTTCATATTTTAAAAGCTCAGGAGTGCCTTTGGCATTATCAGACCATTGTTTGTGATGKTTTAAGAGATTACAATAACTGGGACAGCTAAGTTCAGTGGTTCACCTGCAACTGCTCCACAGTACCTTTTGAGACACCTTTCCACTCATGGGACTGGACTCTG
>CADDXX010000072.1:2500313-2521633 GCA_902810485.1 Alauda arvensis | reverse complement strand
AAGTTCAGTGGTTCACCTGCAACTGCTCCACAGTACCTTTTGAGACACCTTTCCACTCATGGGACTGGACTCTGCAAGGTGTCGCTGGGTCAGACTCCCTTGAGCAGAGCCTCCTTGGGCCATCCTGAGGGTGTGGCAGACCCATCCTCGGGTGGCCTGTGCCCACACTAGAGCTTCAGGACTTTGCTAAAGAGCTGTGCTAAGCCTTCATTCATACAAGTGTTGTTTAAAGAGCTATATCCTGCTTTTCATTGCTTATTAAAATGTTTTCCTTCTAAGACACTGATTCTGAAGCAGCTATTTGCAAACAAATCTGTGAGCACTGCAGCTGGCCTGGGATGAGCCTGCGATGCTACACTGAGTGAAGTCTTTGGCAAACAGTTCCTCCAATGCTCCACTTCATGATTTTATTCCCAGTATTTTGATTGCTTGTTTATGATGACGCTTTAAAGGAAAGCTAATATCCATATGCTCATCAAACCTGTCACAGGAARCAAGGAGGCCTGTGTCACCAAGAGTTTGGCATGTCTTCATTGAAGACAGTCTACAAAAGGGTAGTCGTAAAAGTCAAGTCCTTTATTGCATTGTTAGAATTAGTCTCAGGAAGGCATTGGTGTTACAATCCACACCATTGTGCAGAAAGCCTCCAACATAAGAGTCTCGAAGTCCCAAGCAGAAGCAGCAGCCACAGCACTCTTATTCTGTGTTCCATAAGTGTCACAGCAATAGAAACAGCAGCATCAGTATTTTCTGTGAGTCTCTCTAGCATTCTCTAAGCAGTGCATTTTATTCTATTTTTGGCCARTCAGGCTAAAACACAAATTTTCTACAATAGTGCTAAGCCTATCCTAAGCTAAGATTGGTGTGCAAAAGTAATTGTAATTTTTACACAAATTTTATGTATATAATTTTTTCTGTTCCATCTAGCAATGCTTAGCCAGGTTACATTGTTTTAACTATCTTTGCAAAAGGTAAAGCTGCTGAACTTTAAACTAGGTTTTGGGTCCTTTTCTTACAAATAGTAACTTGCATTTCTACCTCACGTGTGTGTGGATTTATGTATTTCTATTTCTTTGAAGGTTCTAATTCAGTCCTCACATCTCTGGGGACTCCTGGGCCTGTGTGGATTAGGCCTAGAGGGATTTTACATCCCGACAGGCCTGTGGGATCTCAGTGTGACTGTGTGGGTGGAGAGTGCGGACTCTGTGGGGCAGTGCAGGCCCTCAGGCCGGCCCTGTGAGGCTTTGCTGCCCCGCAGGCCGGGATTCACCAACCTGCTGAGCAGGGCACTTGARCATTCAGTCTGTTCGTCATCCAGGCCTGGATCTTATCCAGCTTTTGCCATCTCATCTGGCAATTCTCATTGAATCACAGTGTTTAACCACTCAGTGTCTCTCTGGGTCAGGCCTTTGGGTGACTTTTCTTCTCTGCTGATGAAGGCTTGTACCCTGCCAGGGGCTTTGCAAGCAAGGGAGGAGCCCCAGTTGGGCCTGCAATGTAGTCAGAAGAAATGTGTATGTGAAGCCCAGTGGAAAAGAGGATCCCTAGGAAAGCTGATGGAATAACATCCAGGGACATCTCTTTCTAGCTGCATGAACTTCATACCAAAGTTTTGTGGCTGGGAGCTGTGGAATAGGGGCCTCATCCTTCCAAGGCTATTACTCTGAGCTGCTGTTTGGCTCTCAGAATGGGAAGCATGGTGTAGATGGGACAGTGAAAAGACAAAACACTGAAAATGCATTGAAGAAACATTCCTAACACGAGACTRCCAGCACCAGCAGAAAGGTGAGCTGAAGTCAGCAAGGTACAAGAACTGCATTATCTGTTGGACACGATGTATGTTTTCTAGGAAATGAGGCAGCAGAGTTGAGGGATCACAGTGCTTAATAATTCTTAGACGAAGAGATTTTATCCTTCATGCTGACTCTTATGGCAGTTACCTGTAAGCCTTTTTCTAAAAGCTTATCTATGCCCCACTTCTCCAAGGACATTACCAGAAAAGCTAATGTCATGAACCAGGAACAAAGCATTTTTCTTGGCAAAGCTGAGCAGGGAGCTTCAGGCCTTGTCTACAAAAAGAAAATAAGGGAGAATGTGAATGCAGAGTAAAATGCCTGTTCCTGGCTATTTGTCTATGGGKATGCTCTTTCCCTGCAATAAAGATAACTTAAACTGAAGATAAGGGCCCAAGAAAAAGTTACTTTAGGTGAACTAGTAACGAGGACATACCTGCTGCTCTGTAGCTAGTGGTCATTGCACATCCTTTCTKTAGGCTCAAATATGGGATCTTTTGCCTCTTTCTTGGAGGAACTTWCCTTGCATCACTGAGGCACTATGAGGAAAAGAACAGGGCAGAAGAAACTCCCTCACACAATTTCCCCAAAGTAGGTAAATAGTGCTGCAAGTTCAAACCCTGAGTTCCCTGGCTGTAACTTCCATGGCTTTGTCATGAGCTGTCAAGGGAATCAGTAGCAGTAACTCAGGAAAAGTTTATCCTGCAGAAGGGTAGAAGTGCCTTGACAGACTGGAGAGCAATGGGCTGCAGAGAATTTACCAGAGTCCTGTGACTGAGTCCCAAAGCACAGGGGATGGCAGCCAAGACAGCAGGGTGTATTCCAACAGCACTGTGACCATCTGTGGTCTCCCTGCATCTGTGTAAACAGAAGCACTGTATGAAAAAGAAAAAGTTAAATGAAAGGATCTACTGCCAAGGGAAACCTCTTATATCTTGTGAACAGCTTTCTTCTTTTTAATGTGTTAACTCCAGCTGAAAATCACATAATGGTAAAAGGCTTTTTCTTGCCCCTTATGGGAACTGCAGACATYCCAGATTGAAGAGCTGTTTCAGATGCTTGAGGAGGATGAAATATGAGTCTACTCAGTCAGAATTTTACTCTGAAGTTTGAAAATGGCACAATCTCAAGTTTGTCTAAGTCTTAGRTATTTCCAATGCTTCCCTCTTAGGACAGCAAAGATGACATCCAACTTCAAGATGGCTTTGCAGACAAACACAGCTCAGCAATGAGTAAACTCTAGGCTGATTGTTGTATATATGAATCACCTCAGTGGATTTCTGGAACTGATTCTCATTACTTGTTTGCTCTACTTTTACCTTTAAAATATAGGAATTTAGACAGAGCACAAGCTCCCATCCTGGGCACATTCATCTCYTCCTTTGCCTTAGAAAAAGATTGTTCCTAGTTGGACCAGAAAATTTGTGCATCCATTTTCTGTGCTCTCCCTCAGAATAAAGGCATGAGAAAGACCTAGAACTGAAGACATTATTAATTTATGCCATACTTGAATTAAGACAGTCCTCAGTCATGTTGGGGATTGTTAAAGTTCTGTTATTTCACTACAATCAAGCACCTAAGCTTTTGCTTTTCTAATTCTGAGTGACAGCAGGCCAGGTTGTTTATACCTTTAGTCCTGAGCACTGCCAGGGAAGCAGCACTTGGGAAAGGCAGGAGGGAGGCTCGGGTCTGCTCCTGCCTTCCCTGCTCAGGTGAGTAGCGAGGCCTCGGTGCCTCCGTCCTGGGCACACCTGTCCTGTTCCCATTATCCCATTCCAAAATCCCCTGTGCCTGCACTGGGCTAGGCCAAGCCCTCAGGAGCCTGGGCCGGGACTGGGAATTTGCTTTGCTTTGCATTGCATTCACATGTAGATACCTTTTACATCTTTGGTTGAGTCTGGGGCAAAGTTTGGCAAAGGAGTCCACTTTGAACCCTGTGACTCAACAGGAGGCTCTTCCTTATTCCCTTTAATCCTCACCCTTTCCTATATTTACACTTCCCTGTCTCTGCACAGATAATTTTTGGGTTGAGTTCACTTTTGTGGTAATTGATTTCAGATTTCAGTTTGCTTTTTCTCTGCGTGCTTTAACTATCTAGTAACCAGTAGCGTAAAGCTTGCCAATGAACTCCATCATGCTTTCTCTTTTACCTGCTTCTACTGATGAGAACTTTTGTGGATTTTGATATGATGCATTTGCTACCTTCTCAGTAACAGCCATACCTGATACCTATCACTAAGAGATAGTTTAACAAAAAGCACCTGTGTGATACTTCATCTGTGATATGGAAATTGCTCAGATAAAGGGRCAGTTAAAAATCACTATTCTGGAGYTAAGAATATTCCATATAGAAAGCTACTGTAAGCCAAGGTTTGATATGCTGGTCTAAAGACTATTTTGCCCCATGTTACTTCTTATTAAGTCCTATGTTTTAAAGTTCTTCCGATGCACTTCCTATAGTGTATAATATGATCTGCTGACATGAAGCWGTTTCTGAGGTTGATAATCACACTTTTATTATAGCTAAAGATGTGGCAATATGTATTCAATTCTCAGTGTCACAAATCTTTTTTTTCTGATTCCTGACAGTAAATTTTTTTTTTTTTTTGGACTTTACTCATTATTGCAAAGGTAGCTGAAGTCAGGAGCAGCTAAGGAATCCASCCTGGGAACCTGTACAGCCCCAAAATAATAGGATGAGTTTTGTCTGTGAAACAGACCAAAGAAWAGAWAGCATATCCAAACACAACACATCCTGCTCAAAASCAGAGACAAGTTTGCAATTCYTAYTCTGCTAGAAGGAGATGAGCAAGACTTTTGAAAAAGAGAGAACAGTAATTATGGATACATGGAATATTTAAATGGATTCAAATGCACATGCTCACTGTGTTCACCTGATTTTTCAGTTGCAAGGGCTTCCCATTATCTTACATTTGGTACRTATGGGAWGTAGAAAGGGACATGAACAAAGAATGCGCATTGAAGTGCAGATGTAAAAGTTTTGTAGATGTCAGATGTATCTTGAAAATGCTGCAGGAATTCTAGAATGATGAACATAAGATCAAGTTTTTTGTCATAGCTTAACTTTCAACAAAAGGTAAAATCTGTCACATGCAGGGACAGCCTCTAGGTGTCACTTGAGTATACAAAGTARGAACAAGGTTTGGGATTAGATAACCTAAGAGCTTTCAAGATACAGTGGTCTTTTGGGAGAAATTAATTTTTTAACTGATTAGTGGGTTATTTTCTCATGATAGCAAAATATAGTCAGGTTTCTGTTATTTTGTATTCTGAGAAAATTATSTGATTGCTTGATGTAAGTTGAAGCTTGAGTAATTTATGGGGCTACCAAAAGAAGACTTTTAAATATATGTGATATTGATAAACAAAAGAAGTGTTGAAACTTTAAAGTCAATCACCAATTTCTTTAATAATTAGATACCAGTTGTGCAAGATGTTCTGCATCCTGAGATTATTGCATCTTGTATTCTGGATTCCTAGTGCTATGAAAGCAAGTCACAAGAACTAACTACATTGGACACCTGGTGTACCCCAAATATGTGGATATTGGCAGTAGAAATCTCTGTATGTGTTTTTTGGAAGTCTAAAAGTTCTGTGGCAGTTTCTCAGAGATCTGAAAGTCTTTGAACTGAGAAGATTTCCATGTTAGTTCAGTCCTTGGCTCGTTCCCTACTCCTGAAGTGAGTGTCCTCAGTTCAGGGGGACATGTAAGCAGTCCTTCCTCAGAAAAGAGTTTTGCATGTATTTAAGAATGTACCTTATCCTCATTGACTTTTTTGAGTTACCATCTCAAAGTGTTTTTTGGAGTAGGTAGGAGACCAATTATGACCATGGGTCTTCTTTTTCCTGTGTTTTATCACCTTCTTGTGAGTGACTGTTCTCACAAAACAAATTCTGCAATGCATAAAACTTATTTCACAGTCTGCTACAGTTTTTACTTATAGGCCAAATGCAAAATATTCTTATATTAAAATTCAGCAAAACATATTAAAGAAACCTACTATTTCCCCCCTCTTATTTGAACATATTTYCAGTTTAGGGTTTTAAAATATTTTAAGGGAATCAAGCCTTAGTCATTTATTCAGAGACTTGAAGCAAGGCTGGAATTACGAAGTGGCATAATCCTAGGGTCTGATATTAATAATATGACCCTGATAATCCCAGGGTCTTTTAATTTTAAATGGGTTGAAGTTATTAGGAGAGTCACATGAACACTTCTTTGTGTCTCAGATTGTGTACCAATATTTTCAACATACTAGAATATATGTTTATTTTGCAACATGAGGAAAAGAAGGTAAACTCATTTTATTTCACTWCCAGAAAACTGGGTTTCAGAAGCCATAGGTTCAAATTTTGCGTCCAGACAATGGGGTCACGAACCCTCGGAAGAAAAATTGTTTTGTGTTTTCACTAATGTTAGTGCTTCTTGAGCAGCATTTCCTGAAATGCTTCTGATGTTTTCCTGTCTTCAGGAGTAGAATGTTAAGTATTTTTGAAAGGAGGTTATCATTTGGAAAATTCTTAYGTTCACAGAAAGCTTTGCCACAGGATGGCAGTGTAACAGCACATGGTGTTAAGTTCAATTTTTCTGAAGTGCTCTCGAAACATTGGATATTGAAAATAGAATTTGTCTGTAACTAAGTGCAGCAGTGTTGCTTTTTAAGTTTTCAAAATGCTATTGTTCTCATTGTATGGTGAGTGCATCTTTGCATATGTTTTAATTAAATTGTTTTCCTTTTGTGCTGCTTATTAGCTATACAATAAGCTTTAATAAAGAGTAATGAATCTCCTGAATATCCCTATTGTATCCCATGATTAATAGTATTTTATTTTTAGAGTACTTCCCACCATCTTTTTTTTTCAGAAAAGTAATTTATTGTTTAAAATGTACTTGTTTTGTTTCGAATGTAATTGTTGATGTGGTTCATCTGGTATCTTTATTTTTTTTAAGGGTTGGGGATTTTTATGAAAACAGTTTGGAGACTCTAGTTTGTAGTCCTTTGATAGGTTCTCTTAACTCCTTTTTTTCAGTCTTCAAGCCTATCTTTTTATACATCATTGTTTATCACTCTGGGATATTTTATTCTTCAGTATTTTATTAATGTTCAGTTCTTTCACTGAGTGCTTTCACTGCTTTAGGTTCTTACTCTTACTTGAGTAAGAATCATTACTGTCAGCAAAAGAGTGGCCATTTTTTAACTTGGGGAATGCTTTAGTAGTTCTATTGCAAATATGGTGTCATGAATCCTTACTGTTACCTGTTTCTAATCAGTTTGTTTGGAGTCTTGCTAGGCCTTCAGTGAAGATATCTGGGAGGTAAATGAACCAGTGTAAATTTGTTTGCCTTTGTGGCAAATTTTCAAGCCATATTTATCAAAAACRTTACTGGTTTATGCAATTTATGTTTTCATATCAAAGCCATTGAAATTTTTCATCCTTTTGTGATTGGCCAAAGGGTAACACAATTTTGGACTTGTACTGAAACCCAAATCCTTCCTAGGTGGACTCTAGTTGATCCACTTGAATGTGTTGCACTTGGCCAATGCATAAGATGGAGCTGGTGTTTGTAGAGAGCACTTTGTGCTTGAGCATGTCTAAATAGCAGTCAAAGGAAAGATAGCTTGCAGCAACTTTTAAAATTCATTCAGTCTCCAAGAAAAATGGAAGGAGTTTTGATTGGGACCAAATAACCTGAAAAATCTCGTCTTAATTTTGTACTCAAATTCTGCATTCAACCTAACATGCAGTTTATTTCTGCAGTGATGGGTCCTGAGTTATGTGGTGATTCTGCCTCTGCTAGGGTGGTGTGCTGGTATTATGCTATAGTCAGTTTTGGGATCTGCCAAGCAAAAATAAAAACTTGAGCATTAATTTGTCTTACTTAAATGTACTGCTCTGTCAAAGTTACATATGAGGTTTATCAAGATGCTTTAGAAGTCAGTGTAAGTTGACATTCAAAGTAATTTCTGAGTAATATGAACTCAAAATGAAACTTAGTGAATTACTAATTAAACATCTAAATTATTTGATGATTGAAAGTGAAATGAACAGAACACTATTTTTCATAAAATGTTTCTCCTTAACTACTGTGCAAAGCAAGAACACAAATTACTTGTAAAGATGCTTGCAGTTTTAAAAAAATCCTGCAATTCAGGTACTCAACATAGACAGCATCTRAGACTGTGTTCTGCCTGTTCTGTTGAGCAAGAGATGAGGAATTGACTGAAGATAGTTTTCTACTATTCAATTTTCAGTGCTGACTAACCTTACAACCTTCTATTGCCATCCCTAGAGATCTTTAAGAATCCTGTCTTGTCAGGGGGTTTTAATATATCTTTACCTTGTCACAATTCATCCTGAGCATCTATTTTAGCTATTGTTTCTATGTACATTTTATCAATTGTACATTTTCTAACTCCTACTTACATGCCTGTCTTGATTCTGTTACCTTCTGAGTACAGGCACGACTTCATTTATAAAAACATAATTGGCAAAAAGTTTTTCTTTTCTCTGTTCCCCATTTCATTGTACATTTCTTAACTCCTTTTTGAAAGCAGAAATCTAGTAATTGTCCTTGATCCTTCTTCTTTTCTTTCTGTATGATGTTTTCCTGTTAGGTTCTCTGTCTCCYCTTTGAATACAGACAGAATTTGTACTTAACATAGTATTGCCTCTTTTTTCTGTGTTTGTAACATTTTTTGTTTCCTGATACAATTTCTTAAAGCCTTTTATATTGTATTACTGTTTAGCCAAGTAATCTAAAGGCAGCTACTCCTTCTTGTTGCTGAAGTTTTTCACTTCAAGATGCAGAATTTAATATCTATGTGCTACTGGTTTCTTGTCACTGCAAAAAGGCTTTTTAAAGCAAGGGCATAGCAACCTGACCACATCAGGGACAAAGATCTCAGATGCAGGTACATAAATCACTCAAATGGAAAACCTATTACATAATACCAATGTATTGGAAAATAGCAGGATTGAGGTTAATTGATTTAATCCTGATATACTTACTAGATACTTTTACTTATCTCTTTGGTATTTTGATAAGCAAGGTTTCTTGCTAGGTGTTTTTATGATTTTGCAAACTGTTTCAGGGCTAAGGTCATATTACTACCAGTCTTTTCCAAAGATCATAGKTAGTCTGGTTCTACCTATCAAATACAGTAATTTTCTATAATTCTCCATTTCAGCTCTTGATTCAATGATTCTACTTTTACATGGCAGATCTCTGATCTCTTGATCATTTCTCTTACTTGGGCCTGCAGATCCTCAAARAACTAAAGATTATTTTTGTATTACCCCAATTCTCTCAGGCTTTCATATGCARGTTRTTGAATCACCTTCTCAAAATGGTTTTGGTTTTTTATTTTCCTACTGTAGCTCACTTCTCTGCATTATTAGATAAATTGGAATACACTTGAATCTTCATTCTTATATACATATATGTCTACTGAATGATTATGAAACTACTTATAGTTCTCACTATGCTTTTTACTGTACTTGGAATTATTATGTAATTTTGATGTTTCATAACTCTCATCTTTTGTTTGCACCACCCAAACTTCTTTCTTTTTTAGTAAGCTGGTAGAGCCTGCCTTTCTCAGCCTCATTGTGTTAGCTCTACTTACCACTTTTAATGTTGCAGCAATYGGTACTAATCAAATGAGCTGTGGAGAGAAAAGTCTATTTGATCTGCTTGCCTCAGAATCATAGAACACAGGACTGTAAAGTGACCTGCAGTCTCTTTGGCCTCTCTAAGGCAAGACAAATCATGTGCATATCACAGACTGTTCTTAAAAATCTTCCAATGTTGGAGTTTACACATCCTCTTCGCCCACTCTTTGCTGCTGCATTTTTACTTGTGGTCTGAAAAAGTTCATAGAACAGCATGTGTTGGAAAAGACCTCAAAAGATAATCTGGTCCAGCTTTTCACATGAGAGGGAGCCTACTTAGATGGGCTTATCTAGCACTCTGTCCAGTCACATCTTGAAAGCTTCCAGTGGTGGGGCCTATACTATGTCCCTGAAGAGGCTGTTCCAGTGATTGACTGCTTTCATAACTTCTGTTTTATATAGAGATGAAACCTCTCCCAGTGCAGCCTGTACTGATTGCCCTTTGTCTTTTCCATGTGGCTCTTTGTGAAGAGAGATCCTCTGGTCTCCTTGTAGATACCCTTAAAATATTGTGATACTGTGATGAGGTCCCTATGAGCCCTCYTCTCTCCAGGKAGAAAAGACCTAACTCCTTCAGTCTTTTATCATCTTTGTGTCCCTTCTTTGGACCCTCTCTAGGCTGTCTGCATCTTTCTTTGTTGGGATCAGAACTGTCCTGCAGGTGTGGCCTGTCAAGTACTGGGTAGATTGGAACAATTTTATCAGCTAATAATGCCTTTTTTGCTGCCATGCATATGCATATTGCTCCTCTAACCTGCAAATAGAGTAGATTATTGCCTTCCTCTATGCATCAGTCAGGAGGAGAGTTCTTCAGAATCTGAACACTAGAACGATTTTTCCCCTTGGTGTCTTCTTTAGCCTGAACAATCTCAGTGCTTTCAGTCTATCCTCAGAGACGATGTGTTAAGAGATTTCAGCCGTGCCTGTTGCTTTTTGTTAGGCTCTGGAATTTGTCCAAATCTCTCTTAAAATGTAACTGAATTAAACACAGTACTGCAGGTAAGCCCTTAGAGTTGAAAAAGGTAGAATAACAACTTAATCAATTTCCTGCATGATAGTTGTGTGTGCTTTTTACCAATGGCATTGCTACTGTTGACTCACATGCAGCATGTCAATCCTGCAGTTTCAGATCCTTTTCAGCACAGCTGCCAGCTAAACATTCCCCAATTTGTATGTATGCTTGTTGCTCTGCATCTACATCTTGCACATGTCCTTACTGAATTGAAGCCTCCTTTTTCAGATTTATTTCCTGTTTGTCAAGATCAGTTTGAATTATAGCCCTCCTGCCCAAAACACTGGCAGTTCCTCACAGGTTGGTGTAACTGCCAGTTTAAAAAGCTTCCTCATTGCTTTACAACCCACTTCAAGAACTAATGCATCAAAGGGTATCAGCCCCAGGGCAGACTCCTGCAGATGTCACATTGCTAGTGAATTAATGATGGCTACTTCTAAATAGGTTTTCTACAAGTTTTGTACCTTCAATGTACATATTTCCTGAAGAGTAGGTARCATTTGCATAAGCAAACTAGGAACATGTGAAAAAATGTCAAAAACTCTACAGAAGACGGATATATGGCATCTGCTGCCTCTTCCTTATGCACAAAGCATTACCCTCTCAAAGCATGTTACCCTTTTCACAGAAAGAAACTATGATCTGACCCAATTTATTTTCAACACAGCTATGATGAGTGCTACTTYAGTCATGCAGTGGTTTGATTATTCATTCCATGATTTGTTTTTCTTTTTTAATAGGAGTTGCTGCTAAACCGATGGTTAGGTAATTTCCAAGCAACACTTCTAATCTTTCCCCTATGCTTCTATATTTGTCCTTGCTCAGCCTTGAAGTTCCTTGAGATGGATCAAAGSAGGATCACAAAAGCAGAACTGCAGAAGAGTTACAAGGTAGGACTAATTCTGTTTTTTAGAGGGAAAGTTGTGCTCAGGTACTTGTGCTGAGGTACTTTGCAGGCTGAGATGCTTACTAGGCCCTTACTAATACAAAGAGTTTTGTCTCTGGGTAGACAAGAACTTCTGCTTCCTTCAGCAGTTACCAGGATAGTTTGCCTGCTGATATATTCATYTCGGCTTAGCTAGCATCTGTCACTACTGAGAGCCAAACTTGTCTATGCTTGGGATGTACAGCTAAGTTATCTGAGAATGGAAACATTTTTATGAGTAGATTTATGTACAGGTAGCTGGGTAAAATCTAATGGCAAGATCAAATTAGATGTTTTMTTGCTATTTTAATAGCTTCCAGCTATTAAATATTATGAAGTTTAAGAGTAATATATCTAAGAAAATTTCTTCAGTTTTCTGTTTTGTTTCATTTCCTGGCTCTACCAAGTATGGTCCTTTTGATTATTTTACTCCAAGTTCATATTAATGCACAGTTCTGAGTTTTGTGTGAGAYGTCCATATTTCACAGAATGAAAACAAACATTTCTTTGCAACCCCTGATATGAAGCCACATACTGGCAAATTATAGTTGTGGGTTGCTGATTTGGAAATTCTTTTCATACACTTCAGCAACACAAGATCCATGTTAGAGGCAAATAATAATTTAGGTCAAATTCTGCTGGTTCAAGTAAACTGAGTGATTTTCTTGCTTGCTTTACAGAAATAGTCTTTTACATGCCTTTTACTTCTCAAAAAGCATGGATCTTTACATAAAGCTGAGTCACAGAGTCTTAAGTTCATTGTAATATTAAACACTAATWTTTTTTTATGCAAAAGAAAAGTCTGAACACTGTGATATTTTCAAGGTGACGGAATACTATTCTCATTTTTAGAAATTCATAGACARTCTAAAAAATGCTGGGAAAAGAACTCCAAAGGCATACTTTGCCTTTTTGTAACCACTGCACTGCACTTCCTCAAAGCCCTTTTTGTGGAGTAAGAGAGTTGGCCTAATCTCTTAGAGGTGCCTTGAAAAGGAAAATTTGTCAGATTGTGCATGTAAAAATGGGAAAATGTACCAAATTTTGTATGTTTTAGTGAATTAGCTGCTGACCTAGCATGACAAAAGATAAGATACTCCAATTTCACAGTACTCTTTGCTCTTAAAGAAAAAAAATCACTGTATACTCAAAATATAACCATGTTTCTTAGACAGAGGAGTACTAAATTGTCTCCTAGTATGCACCATTATTCCAGTAACCCACACATGCTGTGGAACTTCATATCTTTTAAGTGATTTGCAGCTGATAGCATTTGCTTTCTTCAGACTTAAGTTTCTCTCTCTGATAAAAATTGTTTTAAGAGAAAAAGACCCCTTTTCAATAAATGCACTGATAATTTTCTTTTTAGTAACAGAGATGTAAAATTATATTAGGAATAAGGAGAAGGGGGGATTGTTCACTGGAAACACCTTGGTCTTTTAAACTTTGCTTTAGTTGTATCTTTACATATTTATCTCTTTTCARTTGAAAGACTTCAAAGAATATCTGGTTTTATTATGTTTTTCTGCCCTGTTTTACTCAGCTGTGATATAGAGCAACTTGAATGACAGAAGCATGGATGTCTTGAGCCCTTGTATCAGATTGGTTGTATTGGTAATACTCTGACATTTAGTCAGACATTTTGTCAGCTTTGTGCTCAATCATACAAACCTCATGCTGGGCCAAGACCAGAGAGGGATAAGAGTTTAACCTGCTCTTATCTGCACTGCTGACTGTCACAATGGTTTAATGAATTGCTGGGTTTCAGCTGAAACTGCGGTGCCKGTTCCAATGTCTTCCCAAGCTGCTTGAAAAGGCATCCTTAGCCCCAGGCCAGGCTTATCCTGGTCATCTCTGTGGTGTTTACAGTGTCTGGGAGACAGGCCATGCTTGCTCCTTACCACTTCAGGAGCCTGGATTGGTCCCAAAGCTGGGAAAGGATAAGTAAAAGAGCCCATCTGCCTGAGAGAATTGGTTTTTTTTTCTTAACCTCTGACTGATAGAATGATTTTCTTCATCTTTCTTTTTCATYCTGGCATAGAAAATGAAATGTTCTATCTGATAGCTCAGAGAAAGCGGAGGCAAGACAGAAAAGAGTAGGATGAACTTGGGGTGAAGTTTGGTTTGGGTCCAGATACTTGACAGTGCAGAATAACAAACTCTTGTAATGTGTTTTTTTTTTTTTTTTGCTAAGGTCATATTTGGAATAAGACTAGCTGTGATTAAGATACAACAAAGGTTGCCTTACCTCCATCATTTTCTCATTCATGAGCACATGTAATTGTTAAAAAGAGCCAATAGAAATTATTATGCAATTATACAATAGCTCAAGTATCTTAAATATCTCAAGTGTATATAATGTATAMAAATTATGTAGTGAAATGAGCTTGTGTGTGCAAAATCTAAAAAATTACTTGTTATGCTCAGTTTGCACAGAAAAGCCAGTGTAACCATGTGTTTCTTTGTTGTTAACTGAAGTATTAAACTTCTCTAGAACAACCAAGAAGCAGGCTGTTCTTTAGGGAACAAACTATATTTCATTTGCAGAGAAGTTGAAATTTTTCTCTATTAAAATAAGTACTAAGATTAAAGATTACAGGAAAGCTGCAAGGGTGTATTTACACTCAGGTGGATTTTGTTATTATTTCTTCAGTTAGTAGTTCTTACTCAAGAAAGCTGTGCCTGGGAGTGCACCTCTTTCAAGAGCTGGGTCACAATTTCTATCATGGCAAAAGTATTCCACTAGTTTCAGGTCTTGGTTCTGCCAACARACAGGAGAAGAGACATTCCAAACAGAGCATCCAAAGTGCACTATGGATATATTTGTCATTTTTCTTTATGTTTTTCTCCAAATGTAGTAATATATACTTAATAATATAATCTTTGTATTGAATGWATTGAAATGTATTGAAATAATTTTATTCTTTCTTTTCTCTCACATCTTTTCTGGTCCCTGGTTTGATTGCATGGGGAGAAAAAGTAGAGGTTGCATTCCTCCAAGGGTGAGAACATTAGCAAGTCCTGACCCCTTTTAGAGCATCATGCCATTATAGAGGCTGGGGAGTGTAGTGGTACCAGMACAGGGAGTCATAAAGAATCTGGTGGAAACATCTCAAATGAAGTGAAATGGCWTTGTTACTACTGGCCACTTGGGTGCCAGATTTGGAGAAAGAAGCTTCTTAATGAGTATATGTTTATCTCTAGGGAGAGAGGGTCTGATATTCTGGGATTGCCTTAGATTGTCCTGTTCATACTCTGSATAAGACTGACAGGTTAATGAGCAGACATACATTTTTCAGAGAAAAGAAACCAAGGGAAAGTGTATTAAAAAAAAAAAAAAAGTTCTCTTTTCTTTTGTAGTGTTGGACCACTTCTACTCTCCATGAATATTCAGACATGTTCTCTCACTTTTTCTTGTGAAGGATGGTATTGTGGAGACTGTAAAACACAAGCTTTTTTCAGGAAACAGAAAAGAAGTGATTGTTCTCTGAAAAGAGAAATCAGAGTATTCATGTAGGYTTCTCTGAGGCTAGGAAATGTCTAGAAGTGACCCAGGTGGGTATTTTAACTATGTGAAAATTGTTTATGAGAACCTCAGGACCTCTCTGAGGAGTGAAAAATCCAAGAATGGACTAACAGGAGGAAGAATAATTTGTGGTTGGCCCTGGTTTTGATGTTCACATGGCACTGAGGAGATGAAGAGAGGTCTGCCCCGGACCCTTATAACGTCTCCTTAGTAAAGATATCCTTCAGAGCAGTGAGAGGACATTTTGGTGGTTGTAGTTCGCTCTTCTCATATGAGGATCACACAAAGTCTTTCAACTCTGTCCCTTTCAGCAGTTTTGCTGTAGTCTTGCCTTTCACATTTGGTGCATAATACACACACAGGGATGTAAACTGAATTTACAAAAATCCATCAAATCCACCAAGTTTCCTTTTGAGCAAGGAGAATGCTAAGCTTATGTGGTTTCTGTTCAAAATTCCCAGAGTTTTTAACAKAAAATGAATACAATATGCTTAAATGTACTGTTTGTAGAGTGTTGTTGTCATCTTGGATTCTCTACGCTTTCCTTTTCTCAAGGGAATGAGACTGGGATTTTTTTTTACTTTATGACAATTTTGTACAGCTCTAATCAGTACTAAAATGGATGGTGAAAAAAACCAACCAAGCAACCGACCAACCAACCAAAACCAACAAAAACCCCACAAACCCTCCAGATAAACAAACAACAAAAAACTCACCCACTYCCCAAAAATGCCAAACCCAAAAGCAAGCTAATTCTTCTTTTAAAGCAAATAAATTTTCTGTTATATTCTGGATGGAAACTAAAAAAAATAAAAGTAATTATTCTTTTCAAAAGAAGTAGGATATGGTCTAAGTTAAGAAAATAATATTGCTCTTGTGTACCTAGAGTTCTGTATGAGCAATAATTTAAAAAGACAATGTCTTTTTTGTTTAAAAAAGCTATTTATTTCCAATTTCTGTGTGGCAGTCAAGCAAAAAGGATTGTCACCTTTTTACAAATTTAAAACATTGTTTCATATGCAACCAGCTTTTGTTTAACTGCCAACCCTTCTACTCAAGTGCTGCATTATTATTTTTTGAACAAAAGTGTGTTGATCAAGTTCCTGAATAAAATTGTGTCCTGTTTCCTTGTGATTATCATATTAATTTCTRCTTACTACTTTCAAAATGCACTAAATGGAAAAGTTGAATAAAAGTTTAAGTGAAATTTGGTTCTTTTATAGTTTCTTATGACAGACATCTATAYTGTACTGTAGAGAGAAATTAGCAGATATTCTATAAGGTGATGAAAGCTGTCTGGTCTTCCTGTTTTTTTCCTCTGGATTTAGGTTTGTTTTGAGTTGSTKTTTTAACCCCTCCTTTCTTGCTCWGRAGCAAACTAAGGAATACTAGCACCTCAGGGAAAATGTTGGGGATTTAATGCACAGATGGAATATTTTCAGGTTAAAAATAGTCATAATGACTTTTTTCCTGCAAATATTTAGTACAAAGTGGGACTAGGTCTTCACTGATACTGAAGATGAATGAGCGGTGGTGAATCAATCCAATACTCAYCTGCTTGCTGCAGTTATTTGTTAGATTTTTCATATCAGTTTTGTCACCTCGAACTTTTTTTGAAATGGGCTATAAGTGTAAATTCATCCATTCTTTGATTTTGCAAAARCTTTGTAAAACGGGTTTATGAAGCTTTCTTCTTATCTGTTTCCTAAGGTGCAGTAGTGATGTATTTGTTCCCATGAGCTTCATATTTGGACAACTTTGCAGTCCTACACCAGCTCCCAAGTATTTTATAAAAAGGAAATGGGAAAACTGCTACAGAGAGAAGCCTCGTACAGTGAAGCAAAGGAAAAAAAACTCTTATAGCTCTTCTGCCCTACATCCTAAGCATAACACTCATTTTAGCTATTAACAGCCTTGCGACCAGCAGGTACCAAATACTCTACCATTAATCTTTCATTGCTGCTGCTTACATCAACAACAGGTTCCTTGCAATTCCTAGGATAAACAGAAGTGTTCAGTCCTTACTGTCATTAGTTCAAAACCTGAATCTTGGCCTTAACTGCAGGCCCACAACCCGTGTGCCAGATGAGCTCTGAGCCAAGGCCCGTTTGCCAGCTGCAGCCTCCTGCCCAGCCTTCCAGGCTCTAGCAGAAAGTCTGTCTTTTCAGTCCTGTGCTTTAATGGGAACGATGCCTCCAGCTACATCCTTTATCTGGCTTTCAGAGAAAATTTCATGTAGTGTTTGGGGTTCTTCGTCCTCAAGGAACTGTATACTGATTTTGGTWAGCAAAGTTAGACTAACTCTCTGCATTTCCATAATGCAATACAACCCTCATTTTGAATAGCGCCAGTAAAGCAGAATTATTTTCTACCACCATATGTTATCTGGAGTATATTTGTATAACTGAACTCCAGTGTTGCCCATTTAAAGCAAACAGAAACAGCAGAGGATATATGTTGTTAATACTTMCCCCATGTTTTATTATCTTAACAAGTTGCTTCTCTGCAAAATTTCATTCTCAAATTTGACAAGCAGGTGCTAAGTTTTAGCTATGTACACCTAGAACTAGATTTTATAGCTTGAAGCTATACAGATCATGGGGATAATAACTTGTGCAGAAGAAAAATTGAAGGTCATCCTTTATGCCCACTGGTACTTACAAATAGTTTCAGAACCACCAGATTAGTCATGCCTTTCTATYTGTAGTGATTATACAATTGCACCTAGGAACTGAAAAACAACCAGGTACCATAGTACTTGAAYTGTGATTTTTATTTATTAGTACTTCTTATTTTCAATTATTTTGGGTAGGAAATTGAAAGTRTTAAATATTTTGCTTCATATTTTTTCTTCTGCAGATAAGCTGTTTTGTTCCATTCTTAGGAACTCAGATAGGAAGAGTAAAACTATTTACTAATGTTGCTTTTTTTTTAAAAAATTGTCGTCTTCTAAGTAGTGTCATGTACAGCTACAGTTTCTTTAGGTGAAAAGAAAAGCTGATCAYTAGTATTTTGTAATGTGCTTTAATAACCACATGCAGTAACAACATCAAATGATGTTTTATAGTACTGATGCTAATACTCTTACTGAGAAACTTTACAGCCCACAAACTAAGAAAACATAGCAGGTTTTATTGAAGTCTCATGATGCTGTGGTATTCAATTAATGTTGCTTTGAACATACTGACCTTTATCAGCACAAATATGTCAATACACACATAAGTTGCTTCTTGACAAAAATCATCCTAAAATACTCATGGTATGATGCATTACCAGACTTCCTTTTCAAGTTTTACAGTGAACTCTTTCAGGTGTATGCAAAATACAAGGGGACTGTTTGGTTAAGAACACTTGCAATCTGGCAGCTCCCGGCAGGGAGGAGGATCAGCCAGAGCCAGTCCATATCACCTGGCAGAGCCTGAGCTTAAATTGTGCTCCTGAGCCAATGGACAGGGGACATGTGAGAAGTCCCCAAGTGAGGCCAATCATGGCTATTAGGCCCTCTCAGAGCACTTAGGGCGCTGGCAAAGCATCAGCTGCTCCTGAGCCAAAGCTGTGTGTTAGCACATGAGCTTGGCCCAGGTACGCTGCAGAAGACAGAAAGTGTGTAACTGCTGTGGCGCTCACAGGTTAACAGCCAATGCACTTGCTAAGTAGTGTTTCTAACAGTTCAGTTGTGTGCAGCATTGCCCCAAGAATCTCCTTAAACTCARCAAGCAGCTCAGCTTTTATACACTCAGAGTTTGAGAAAACTCAAAGGTTTTTCACTCTATATGATGGTGACATTGGAGATATAGAATGGGTCTTCTCAGACTTTCTTCCTTCCCTCATTCTGCTGTGCCATGAACCCATAACAGGAGTGATTCCAAGTACGGCGCTTCTGAGCTCAGTACGTGCAAACAGTGTCCAGACCTCTTGGGCTCACTCCCCGTGACTACAGAAATATTTGTTTGTTGTTGAAAACAACAGCTGAAGTTTGCTTTAGCCCTTTGTGTTCTAAAATATGYGTTCTGGTCCCTACTTACATCAAATAGCTGTATTTTCTTTTGAAATGGCTTTTGTGGTAACCTAGTGCTAGCTGGCAAACCTAATTTCAATTCCATGAAAAATTTCAAGATTTGGAAATATTTTTCATCCCACATTGAGACAAAATGTCTAGATGGTATTCATGTGTGAACTGAAACCCCAATAAAATTCCAAAATATTTTGCTTTGGAGACAGTGTGTCAGAATAGTATATTCAAAACTGTTGGATGCTTAAATTCAAGTTTTTATATTTTTAGTGGCAAGACATAGATCCTCRCTGCTTCTATCATCTGAGACAACCCGCCTGTTATAAGGAAGTAGTTTTTTTGTAAATTGAAGTTCCAGTCTATTTTAAATTCTGGAATTAAATTTGAGAGGATGTTGTGGCAATGGTTTTATCTGTCATGGGCATTTAATGACTCCAGATGTGCCTCCTGATGGYATGCAAAGAATATCAGTTCAGTCTCATCACACAGATTTTTAGTCCCATGTAAACCAGACAAGGCAATGCCTACCTGTAAAGTCAGAGGGCTGAAAGCATGGTAATGGTGAATCATTRCTCATTTTTCTGGATCTTGTSTYGYWATTTATTAATTCTGTTGTATACAATKAATGACATTRTCTCTGATATATGTACAAATTCTATCACCAGCAATGAGAACTGGACATTCTCCTGTCAAACACTGTTTCTCTTTCACTGTCTTTTCATAACCTTTCACGTGGCATAGTTTAGTTAATTTTAGGTCTTTCTTCATTATTAAATGAAGAAAGACCTAAAATTATTAAATAAATCAATATAATTTGGTTTATGATTCTACTTCATTTTAAACCAGATTCTTCTTGTATTTAAGGTATTTTCTTGTATTTTGCCTCCTTATCATATGCAAGAGTCTATTTGGCATTCTGGATTAGAAGTATTTTTCTTACAATGTTTTCTCCATCTCACAGTAATTTGTTACAATTTAGGAGTTTTGACATTTATTTTATTTTATGAGCAGTGCTTTGAAATGTTGAGTTTTATTTTGTTTTGACCCTTTTACCCAGAGAATTACGTGAGCAATGTAAAAAGATACAAGAAAAATATTTGGTCACATTTTTACCCTATCACTTCTGACGATATCTATCTTAGGCTAAACACGGTGTCAGTATTTTAAGCCAAAGTCTACCCATCAATGTGCAGGCAGCCTCTTCATTGCAGTGGGAGAAGTATATGCATATTGAAAAGACATGGCATAACCTTATACATATATATATATATATAAAAATTATGTTCTTTTATAACATAGTTTCTTTTTTGGGTGGCTGAGGTAATTTTTAAGTCCATAGAAAAGAAAAGTGAATTTTTAAGAAACTTAGTGTCTTTTAGAAACTTTTCTTTTGAGTAATATGATAATTATTAAWGATTAGCAATATCTGGATCCTTACACTCTCCACCAAAGGCACCTTAGGAATTTAAGAGCAACACACCTGAGGTCCTARCAATAACATAGAGGCTCTTTAAAATCAACTTCTGATGGAAATTAGAAAATATGACTCTGTCATAAACATCAAGTGATAACTTCTACAGAAATCCTATCGAGTTTTGGATGTTACAAGGGCAGCTGCAACCATGAGCTAAGTGAGACCTGCTCAGAGGGTGTTTGAGCAGTTTCATGGTCTCATTAGCAGAGGCTCTTGGTGTAGGACCTTGATGAGGTGCAGAAGGTTTCTTCACCAGAAGGACTATCCAGCATTGGATGAGGCTGCCCAGGGAAGTGGTTGGTTGATTCTCCCCATCCCCAGAGGTATTTAAGAGACCTGTAGATGAGATGCTTAGGGACATGGTTAGTGATGGAACTGGCAATGTTGGGTTAATGGTTGGACTCAATGATTGTAGAGGTCCTTTCCAAACCAAGGATTCTATGATTCTGTGCCTGTGCTGGGTTTCCAGTTACTGTGGATGTGATGTGGGTGTCTGGTGATGGCCTCCCCAACTGATTAATGCTTTAAGGGTGCTTTGCCAGGCTTGCTTTGCAAGAAGGGACACAACCAATGAGGGTGATGGAACAGTTTCATCTTGGAGAGACAGTTACCAGGGCTTGGCTTCCAGCTGCTGTCAGAGCAGTGCAGAGAGAGGGAATTGAGTTCATGAGCACTCTGCTGCCAGGACACATTCAAGTGGACATCTAGCCTCATGAGGTACCCCACACTGGAGCCAGCAAGGTAACAGCAAGGTTCTTTAGGGAACACAGTAATTAGAGCTGCAAAGAGGGACCTGGCATTCAGAATGGCAATTCATGGGACTGGGAACATGCCATGAAGCTGGGGTATACTTCTTGGGCTCTTCCAGTGCTTGCAGCTTGGT